>VRLP01004663.1:0-45903 GCA_009660295.1 Lophius piscatorius
TTTTTATTGATGCTTTTATCTGCTTTTGCTTTGTAGCACTTTGAGATTTGATCCAAATGTAAAGTGCATTATAAATTAAATGTATTATTATTATTATTATTATAATAATAATAAAGCAAGGATGAAGAAATATAATATTCGGCCTTTGGTCCAAACCAGGAAGCTGAAGTTCATAACAGAGGTCAACATCACTTTTGAAAGACTGTTTGGTTCAGATCTCTACTTTGATTAAACTTGACGATGTTCAAAATAAACACTTTAAGTACGGAGTACAACTTGATGTTTGTGTGAATAGTAAAGAGGGTCTAGTATCGATAAAGTGTTTATGTATGTATGCGTCAGTACTGTGCCATGTTAAGTATCAGCAGCACTGTGTTCTGCCAGTAAAAAGACCCTGAGATACCAGCTATCAGATTTCCCCTTCTGACCCTCTCTGGATGTCTGGTCTGAGTACATAAGAATTGACAGTTGCAATTTCTCTCCCTCCTCCTTCTGTGTAGCAGCTGTTTCTACCCTCTGCCCCTGGCCCACTGCCTCATTTCCAATCACACTATATTAAACAGCTTCCCTCTGCCTTCCTCGCTTTTTCATACAATTTTTGCACTTATTTCTTTTCAGGTGTGTCACTCTCTACTCTTCATGACACACACTCTCTCTTCTTCTCAAATATATTAGCATTCCTATATGGTGAGCTCAGCCAAAAATACATTTACACATTCCTAGCTATTTCCTCCAGTGAACACAGAAAGAACAGTATATTATTTTGAGTAATTCTGCAATATCAGAGGCAGGCATAGTAATGGGTTTAATAAGAACTTCTTCCAATAGTGTGCCTTTTACAACGAATATAGAGAATGCAAGGAAAAGAGTTTTCCTTGAGACTTTCAACCTCTGCCAAGGAAGCAGAGAAACTATTTTGAAACTACCAGAAAAGATTTTCATCAAACTATAGAATGTTTGAGCACGTAGCAAAGAAGAATCCATTTTATTTTGGAGTGTATCGATATCAAGTGTCTGGATGACAAAAGTCAAGAAAAAAACAAAAAACAGTAAAAACAGCATGACAAATAGCCAGGACTAAGACATTTCAAAGAGAACCGTGGACCCAGAGCCTTTTGTCAACAAAGCCGGCGGGGAGTGCCTCAACGAGAGGGATGATTGGGGCTACCATTAGTTAAATCAAAGAGAGCCTCGACCATTCACATCGAGGCTGTTGGATTATCAAACCTGAACAGGATGTAACCCCCGCATATTACAAATGGATTTACCTTCCCTGTACCGGGTTCGGGGCATTTCAAATTTCAACAATCAAAGCATCAAAATGGTTACTGAAAAGGTTCACCCCCTTATTCGAAAGAACTCTTAATCGTGAAAGTTTCTTCCTTGCTACAAGCATGACCGTTCTACTATTTTTCATCCAAATTTGTCAAGCAGTTTTTGCGCAATCCTGCTACCAGATAAACTGACATAGGTAGCAGAGGAAATAACCCCAATTAAATCAACTTTCTTGCCTCTGCTGGACTATGATCGCGTGTGTAAAAAATGCAACAAATAAACTTTATATTATGAACCTTCACATAATGACATTTGGATCCTTTTCTGAGATGTTAATGAAATTGCTTTAGTCATGTTATTGAGGTTGCAATTACATCTGCCCTTGTGTCTATATATACACTAAAATTGATCAGATTTAGCATTTAACCAAGTTTTTGGAAATCCGTTGGTTAATTTATTCTATTACATCTTTATTTACCCAGGAAAACATTGAATTTAGATTAAAGTTATCTCCTTTTCAAGAGTATTCTGGACAAGACAGATAGCAGCATATATAATAGTATTGCAAACATACCAAAAACAATAAAAACAAATTATACAAACAACAAATTATGAATACATAACAAGAAACATAAGGAATCAAGATGAATAAGTGGTATTTGTTACAACTCATTGACATCAGGCATCACCTTAATAAGTCAAACAAAACACCTACATGCAGATGTGCCTGCATCATAGTCATTGAGACTAGTTCTCTGAGATTCAGGTCATTTTACAACTGAATCCAGGCAGAAGGAGTAGCTTACTCAAAAACATCTCTATTAATCATTGAAGGCTTGAGGGACAGTATTAATAAGTCCTGTGAGATAAAGGAATAAAACCCAATGATATTCTGAATGATATTGGTGAGATAAGGTGGAAAAAGGTACATAATAGTTGTATAACTAAGAATATGTTAGTGATTTAAAACTGGACTTTGAGAAAACACATACAACTATCTGTTGTTCTATGCAAGAGTAGCAAACTGAGCTCCATCTATCTGTAGGTGGGTTTACATGGACAGACAAATTCTGAATAGATTCGGAAAAGACGGCTAATAAAAACTCCTTTCTGAAAGAAAGGCATTCCGAACGAGATTTCATTCCTTTGCAAGGAGGTAGTCTAAGTCCTTTCGAAATAGCTTTCCAATAGCCAGTCTCTGCACGTAAACACTTTTTCGAAGAGCTTTCTGTTTGAGTTGTATCTTCGTATGCCCTGCGTCAAGTTTTTTCAGAGCATGCAGTGCTGTGACACATTTTAAAGATAATGACTTTGAAACAGTACTGGTGTACATCGGAAAGTCATTTATTCATTGCAACTTTGAAAGACTTAAGCATATCCGGACGGTTAATGGTAGAAAAGTCACTTCCGCGCATGCCCTTTTTGTCGTAGTGCTTGTCGTAGTGCTTGTTGGCACCCAGCTCATTGTAGTATTATCGCCACCTCATGAAGTGGAGTTTAGATCATCTGCGCATGTTAGAAAGCTGTTTCCAAATTGATGAATCGATGCATGTGAACATCGGATCGGAAAAGATCACAGGTCATTTAAACAGGCAACTGACATTGCAATTCGGAAAAGTTCAATTCGGATAGGAGAAAAGTGTCCCATGTAAACACACCTTGAATGACGGCATCACGTACCAAAACCTGTGAGGTTCAGCAGCAGCATGAGGCAAAGAGCTCAAAATATCTCTTTAGGATGGTGATTGGCTGTTTTTATGAAAGAGCTTCCGCTGCAGATCGCACAGCCATGAGGCACATTGAAATGTGAACTCAAGATACTGATGATGTTTGACATTAAAACTTGATCTCAATCATTTAACCAGCCAGAATGCTAAATCAGTGGATATGTGATTGCAGCTGAGTGTATAAGTGACAAGTGACTAATTTGAAACAAAGACTCTTTAATGTCATATATCAGTCAGTCAGTCATATATGACTGACTTTGAGGCCACTTTAGTTGTGTCGTGGTTTGCCAATTTGTTTTAATTTGACTGGAACCATATCAAGAAAGCACAAATTGCTGTCAAATATTTTGGGCAATCAATCTTATTTAAAATGTATCGTATGAATCATTAATTCAACAGATACTTGTTAATTGCTGGTCTACAAAACTATGTAATAATAATTATAGAAACGGACAGCAATATGGATTCTGGTATGTTCTTATCAAAAATGTATTATTTTTTTAGAGCATCGAGAGAGAGGAGCCATTTGAGGTGGACAATGGCCCACCACATGCAAGCCTGCAGAATGGACATGCAGCTACAACAGGTGACTACAGGACTGTCACATCCTCCTCTTTTGCAGCCACACAGTGTTACAAACTCAAGGAAGGGATTTTGGAAGACTGATACCTTCACGCAGGAAAAGCCTAACAAAAAGATCAATCAAAGATCATGCAAAGAATTCTTCAGGGAAAATGCAGGCTTCTGGGTTCATTTGTTTGTTCACCTTGAGTCACATCAGGAAATAAAAATCATGATGTACAAATCAGTGTCTTGGTTGAGTTATCTATAAAATAATCAATCCTATAGATCAGTGGTTATGATATTCAACAATGCATCCCTTTTAAATAACTGTTTTTCAGTCAAGTAACCCCTCATCAGTGCAAAACACTTTTGGTAGGAAAAATGCCTTTATAAATGCACACAATACAGACAAAGCCATCAGTGTTTGATGTATTAAATAACCAATTTTATTACTGACTGACTGAAGGAGCCCATGCTATATTTAAAATTTTTCTACCGTTAAGTTCATGACAAACCAATTTGCTATCATCATGCATTATGATTTTAACGGCATTGATGTTGCAATTGCAATTTTCTTAGTTCTGTTGTAGTCTTTTTCACTACTTTCTCCGTGTCTTTGGCCGCATCGCTGCTATGTATGACTGATATCTTTCAAACTAACATTTGTAAAGGAAAGATTTTAAGAACAATTAATCTCACTCGCATTCATTCTGTGTTTCTCTACATTGGGTATCTTGAGTGCCTGCTGACTCTCAAACTCTGAAACGAGGCCACCCTGTGAGCTTTTGTGAGAGCTTGACCTCCACTGTCCATTCAAATCCTTCCCCACAGTCGTAAAGTGGGGGAAATCACTGAATAACCCCACCCATACAGGAGTGTCTCAAACCATGACCATGCACTGCGTTTGTATACCATGCCATTGTTAATAATACATTTTATATTGCGCCCTTCAAGAAACCAAAGGGGGCAAGTTGCTTTATTTCAAGCACCATGGCAAAGGGAACAGCCTTGGAGATTGAACTCCTATGCTGCTGGCTGTTCACACACGACTGACTGCTTCTCCAGCATAGATCAGTACAACAGAGCCGACCAAGATTTCTTAACAGAAGTAGCCATACCAACAGTAAAGCCAGCCACAGATAGTATAGAAGATAGAATAAATTATTAATTACGGCATTGCCTTCGCTCTAATTTTTATAACAACTTTTTTTCATGTATTAGTTTTTTTCATATAAATTACAGACATTCAATTCATTGTAAATTGAAAACACATTGTTCTGAAGCTGCTGTAGTCTTGTAGTAACCCATTACATTTGAAAGGGTATGTCAGCAACAAACTTAATAACTTACCATGAGAAACATCCTTGGCACCCCAAAGTTATTTCTGAGCCTCAGTGTAGAATGTGCTTCAAATTCAAGTTAGCTCTTCTTCGGCATGTTTTCCCAGAATTATGGTGGAAGAGTTGCTATAGAAACAGAAAGTGAACACTCCCTCTGTTTATAGGGTGAGATGAGAAGCATCTCATTTACATTTAACACAGTGAGCACTCTTAGATCAGGGTTAAGATGGGCTAATACATGACATGAATCTGAACTTGTGCTGATACACGGCACAAATTCAGATTCATGGTTGTTGATTCCATTCATACCATATGAAACAATTGTTAGCCAATGCTCACCATCTGGTGTGCTTCTACTGCACGGTCCGATCATCAAGATTTGTTTGAAAGCTTTGAGTTCAAGTGGTGGACACATAGTTGGGTTTATGGTTTCATCAGTGTCTCTTGCTGACCAGAAACCCAAAACAATGAGTCATAAAAGATATAACACTGCATGGCACAGGGAGAAACTATAGATTGTATTGTTAATCCGCTGTCAGCAACCACATTATTCATAGTTGTTTTGTGTATTGTGAAAATAGCAATATGTAATTATTAATTTGTGCATCTTTAACATATTTAAGGATTAAACTGTTCAATATTATTATTTTTGCCCAACCAGAAAATTCTGCATTGGTACATGGAAAGATCTCTCCACCTAGTGACTTCCCGCATGAGCACGCAGCCTCTGTCACCAAACGGATGTCACACCTACCTATCACCGCTATGACTAAGATGGCAGAAATTAAGGGCCCGGAATTCCCCAGCAGCCCTGTTGGTTCTTGGTCCTTTCCATTCTCTGAGGCCTCACCTACCAGTCAATCAGCTGTTAGCACCAAACTGACTCAACCAGAGGAGTCTCCAGTTCAACCAGGTGGCTTTTATCTCAGATTTTCTTTCTTTTTTCTTTGTTTCTCTCTGCTAAATTTATTATGAATGGATAAAGCGGGTAATACAACTGTTCTACCTTGAAAAATCGTACATTTAAAATGAAAGGTAAATAAGATGTGGTTTGGGAGCTTCAGCACAGTTAGATTTTGGCAACACATACAGATCTATCATTGATTATGACTGTTAATATCAGCAACACATGATCTCAAAGTAAAGTCTACATGTTAAAAAATCATCAAATTGCTCTCTCTTGTACTTCCTCAAAATTGATGCAGCATAATGTACTTACACATCCGATTGTTTCGTCCTCTGTCGCTGTTAGCGTCAACGCGGTCCCCCTCTTCACCAATCAGATCATTGGGATCTCCCCGCCTTCAAGGTGAGACATGCTTTCAGAATCACTGTATTCTTTGTCAACATGTGACTCAAGTTGTTCCTTAATGTGACTTAAATCTTTTCTTTTTTTTTCTTTTTTTTTTTAACACATACAATTTGGTCTCCTCATGTTGGGTTTGAGCCAGTTTCCTATGTGATTCTAGATAAAATACATGTAATTTCCATGGTCATATGACATGAATGTAAAGGGTCATATTAGAATTCATGTTTTTTCAGAATGTTGTAGATGGCACTACCATTGTGCCGCAAGACAGGGATTGAGAAATGTTTTACAATGTTTGTGTTTTTCAGAGAATGCAAATTCCGCAACTGCTAAATCGATGACCTACTCAGAGTTGCTGTTGCATGACAGGTGTGTGGAAGGTTTCATCTTTTGGTGTTGATGAAACATATTTTGCATCCTCTCACCCTGATGTTCTCCAATCCTGTAGAGACGATGAGGTTTGCAGTAACAGATCCTTTGGACAGGTGGGAGAGAGGAGGCGGGAGCTGGTGCGGTCACAGACTCTGCCACGTAGCATCGGTGCACATGCTCGTTGCGCTATCTTTGAAAGACTCGACTCGGAGGCCAGTAATAGGTAAATGCAAGGGTTTGCTGAATTAAGGTAGCATTAGCAATAAATGCATTTAAAAGTTTCAAGTCTTTGTCGAATTTCTGCATATGTATAGTCGCCCCAAACCAGCGGACAATAAACCCAAACTGACGCGGTCCCAGAGTTTTGGGGTTTCCAGTGCCAGCAGCATCAAACAGATCCTTCTTGAGTGGTGCCGTTCAAAGACCATGGGCTACCAGGTAAAACACCAATAACAAACAAGGGGTGCTGCTCTTCCTCTGCTGCTTGTCAGTTTGGTGATCCTACTAGTTTTTTGTTGATGTCTTACTTGCCTCAGAATTCCAGTCTGGCAACATTGTCCTGTTATTTACTTCTTCTACCTCGTGACCAGCCATCATCTATATCATGTCCTTCTAGTAGTTGACACAGGCGAGTGCGGCTGAGTTTGGTTCGACCAGGTCTTCTGCGGTTCATTGTGGAGCAGAACTACATGTCATGAGATATTCCATGGTTTGGGCTTCACCGCAGACATATCAGTCAGATATGATTATGTTCTATTTCTTCAGGGATGCCTTGCAGCGTCCCTCAACGACTCACAGGCGGTTCAGGGTTTTCCTGACAGTCCAGGGTTAGACATGGCCGGAGGCAAGGCATTCATATGGGGTGATTCCTCTCTCCCTCCATTGGGCTGTCTGGCTGCCTTGGCTGTTCCACTGTTTGAGCCATTCGCTGACCCTGGCAATGGCTGGGCTGGACTCTAGTACGTCTGTGGTGTCCAAGAAACTGCTCTTGGAACCGAGTCGTTTATGAGCGACAGACTGTTCATGGGGTAGGTGACGGGTTTCATTGGCTTGCTTGTCCGCTCATCTTTGGTGGTTGCTCTCCGGATGTAAGGGCAATCTATGTTCGAGAGAGCATCAAGACAGGGTACTGGGGCTGTTTTAATGCATTCAGTCACTATGCTGCAGGTCTCATCGAGGATGGGGTTGATTCTGTGTGCGTGGCGGGACCTGCTCCATACTGGACAGGCATACTCGGCGGTGGAATAGCACAGGGCTAATGCTGTCGTTCCCAGCATGCTTGGGTGAGCCCCCCACTTCAAGCTTGTTAATCGGCATAGTAGGCTGTTTCTGGTCGAAGCTTTGGCTCTTGTCTTTCTAATGTGTTCTTTGTAACTCAGGGTGCAGTCTAAGGTTACTCCCAGGTATACTGGATACTGGTATAGCTGGGCATTTATGTTTTAGGGTAGACGTGTTGGGGGTAGTCTCTCGAACAGCTTGTAGGTGATGCATAGTAGGGAGATAGGCCAGTAGCTTTTTGGGAGGTTGGGGTCTTTCCCTGGTTTTAGCAGGGCGATGGTGATAGCTCTCCTCCAGAGAACTGGGATATGCTGGGTCTGCAGGCATATGTTAAACATATTCAGAAGCCATAGTTTGGTGACTGTGTCTAGGTGAATTATCATCTCAGTCATTATGTCGTCAGGACCCGCTGCATTTATTATTTAATGTGCATTACAAACATGAAATATTTTATATTCTCATTCAGGCTCAGCTAATTCTCACACTTTTGGATGATAAACTATATTTCACGTTGCAAGTCCAAAGCTTTTATGTACTAAGAATTGGTGAACCGTAGAGGCAGCAGGGAGGGGAGAATATTTGTTATAGACTAAAGTGTAAAGTATACTATTGTAATTGAAGCAGTGCTGCAAAAATACCCCTGTTGATACCTGATGAAGAAAAATCTTGTCTTCTGATCATTGGGGTAAAAATAATTAACACGAGGAGTCTCAGTTGTCTTTCTTAGATATAAGAGTTTATTACAGACAGATTTGTTATAACAGCAAAGATCCCAGTATGACAGGTGTGATTCTCATCCCAGAATCTTGCTACTCAGATCCAGCTGGACCATTATATGCATACAAGTTCCGGGTTAAACTACCAGGTCAGGCTATTTTGCATTTCTTCAGACAATGCAGCACACATCAATTGCCAGATATAACATGTTGGGTGGAACATGACGAAGCCGTACACTAATGGGTGACCTTATGGGTGTGAAACCTAGTGTCTACAATGTCCTTCCAGTGGAGAAATTAGATACCATTAATATTCCCCTACATGTTTGAATATTACTAGGAGTCTGTAGCTCAGTGGGTAGAGTGTCTGTCTCCCAATCAGAATATTCGAAGGTAGCTGGTTTGAGCACCAGATAGTCTACATTACGTGTGGCCCTTGAGCAAAAATCCATGTTATTGGATACAAATTCTTCCATCTGCTGGTACAAAAGCCCGTTGAGTTTTGGATTGTGGTGTGACATTAATCTTAGCCCTGATCAGCATGCCAAAAAGCTTTGTGCAGTCTTGTTTTTATGAACTCTAAATGACACAGAGACTAGACTCATTGATATATTTTTACTTGCTTGAATCAAAAACCTTTTGATGAACTTCAGAACTGACTTGCCAGGACTTTAACCAGACTTAAGAGACACCTCTTTGCATTGGCTCCCAGTATATTTTGGGACAAAATTTTAAATTTAACTAGTTTCTTTTAATGCCCTTCATGGACTATTAGCTAGGTATACCTCCATCCTCCTGAATTCTGGCATGTATCTTGAGGTTCCTGGGCAAAGGTATTTTTACTGTTCCTTGGGACATAACTTACTAACCGTTGGATTTAGTCCAGATTTGGTGAATATGATTCAACTTGAGGGGTCAATCTTGTATATATCATATTTTACTATAATAGCTCATATTCTATTCACTAGGTGCACCTTTTTTGAGAAATATTATATAAAATATGTTGACATGAGGTTAGCGCGCATGTTGTTATGACAATGCCAAAATAAATTGGTTTAACTGAGATAATTCAACTTGCACTGTAATTTTATTTGTTTTTGTTTTGTGGTCCCTTTTTTTTCCCATACTAAAATTATAATATAATTTACCTTTGCATATAACTTAGTCCAAATTTACTGCATATGAATTGAAACAAGGAGATCTAACTTGTAGATATCCTATTTTACTCACTAAGGGGATATCTTTTACATGAAAACACTGTTTGTCAGACAAAACCTTACATTTAGGATGTGAATGGAGATGTTCAATCAGGGGGATAGCTTGTACATCATAGGGAATTGGTTCCATTTATATATGTATGCTTGGATTTATGTTACTGCATGCTTTGCAATAGGATACCAGGTCAAATTCTTTGTAAATGTAACTTACTTTGGCAATAAACCATTTTCTGATTATGATTCTGACAAAAGCCTAAGCTTAGATTAAAGCTAGGTAAGAACGTTAGAAGTGGTCAAGGTAAGGGAAACATTCAGAAAGAACTTCAACGGGAGTCAAAAAGAAAATTATACAATTTGGGCTAAATGGACCAAACATGCTACATCTCTGGCATTTCTATTGAGATGAGAGGCACAAAAATGTAATTTTTCACTGAGCCAAACTGCTGCTTGTCTTTAACCTGTCGGTTTCACACAGTACAATGCTAATGAATGATTTTCTACCTCTCAATAAGCAGCGGTGTATGGAAGCGAATATACGTATCTGACTTTGGGGATGGTTCATGATGAGTTATGGTGGTTTGACTGGTTGTACAGAATACTGACACGCTGGTGCCCTTTTCACCACAGCCAGAATTTTCATGTGGCTTTGGTTACAGTTGAGTCACCAAAGCCAAGACTCTTATTAAAAGCAGCAAACACACACACACACACCTACACACACACAGGGAAAGAGAGACAGATGTTCGTTCGATGACTTGGAATGGTACATTTCATTCAGGCTAATCATGACATGATTTCAAATGTGGGCAACAGACCGAAGAGAGCAGCAGAAGGTGGAAACGGGAGAAGTCTGTTTTAAATATTATGATAATGAGTTAGTAAGCGATGGAGAGATGGCTTTATGAAGCTAAAATAACTTGGCAGTCACTTTTACAAGCCACTGAGTTTTACCTCATTCAGTTTTTCACCTTTTACTGCTTTCCCCCAAGTACAAAAAGGTGTAAAGCCACATCATCAACAAATTTTCCTTTTTTCTCTTCAGAACATTGACATCCAGAACTTCTCGTCCAGCTGGAGTGATGGTGTGGCTTTCTGTGCTCTAGTGCACTCCTTCTTTCCCACTGAGTTTGACTACAACTCTCTGTCACCCGTCAACCGCAAATACAACTTTGAGCTGGCCTTTGGAACAGCAGAGTGAGTGAAATCAGTGCATGGATGTCATAATTAAAGAGAATGCAGTGTATTGAACGTGAAGAATTAAATGCATGATCATTGTAGATTTGATCAGCATTGGGAAATTGCAAGATGTTTCGATTGTATGTGATACGAGTGCTGTTTTACAGGCTTTCCCAAAATGATAGTCTATTTATTAATATTCATTTGTAGGGGTGTGCATCTCATCCTTATGAGGTGACTTAATACGTATCTGGATACATGACGTACAATACAAATCAAGAACGCTAAATTTTATGACAGAATGATTCGATATGATGTGTTGCAATTCAGTGTAATATGATCAACCCATTCAATGTTTCTATACTTACTTTCAAATGAATACTAACAAAAATGTTTACATTGTGAGTACAAACTGAGGTTTGCGCAATCAGGTATAGGGGTCTTCACTTTGGCAGAGGGAGAAGTACAATTAAATGTAAGTCTTTTTTCCTCCGTGCACTGAAAGTCATCAACTTTGTTTATGGCACTGAAAACAACCCTAATAACTGAAACTAGAGGAGGTGATGATGAAATCAAAGACATAGTGTCAGCACTTCAACCAAGTCATGAGGACTCTAGATAGGCATGGTAATAAAAGTGCACATAAGTGCAACATTTCACTGTAAACGGGAGCAGCAAACTGTTAACAGCAATAGGGTATAAGAAATGACAGCTATAGGGATTTTTTTTTTTTCTTTTTTTTTTTTTAAGGTAATCATAACATGCCTGGCAAGATCACAATTTGGCAATTGTCGTATTCGCTCAATTCAAACTCTTACCCATCTTCTTGCTTCGAACATATCAACTTCGATTATTTCATTTATTGATTAATTATGCCACCCACTGATAAGAGCCATTATAACGAGGTAATCAATGTTTTCCGAAATCGTTTGATAACTACTCAATTAAATAATGACTGAATTTCCATTTCTTGGTGAACTGTTCTTTAAGCTAAACTAAGTCTCAGCTTATGTCCCAAATATTGAAATAAATGTAAGTTGATCTCAATTACCTAATTTTGCAACAGCAAGAAGACCTGTTAGAAAACAATTAGTTGAGGTTTCTGAATTTGGCTGAGTTGGCCTGAAAACATTGAATTGGCCTTACCTGCATCAACAATCCTAGTAATCGAAGTCTTAACTTTATTGTGGCTGAAAGTCTCTCAATATACTTTCTTTATTGCTTTTGTTTTATAACCCTCAAAAAAGGTATTGTTTTATATGTGAACATGTAAAACACTTTGAATTTATTAATGAAATAGATATTATAGATATAGATATTTCTGTCTATTCGCTCACCAATGTTTTGGATTTTTTTCTTTGTATGCTTGGTGAAAGGCGTGCATTCCTTTTAATTGCCAGTGTATGGCCTATTGTTGCGACAGACCAATACTGCACATAGGCTGCATACTTTACGATTAGACCCTATACAGCCCTGTAGCAGAAGCCTGTCTTCACTGTTTATTCGGGCGGAAAGACTGCCACTACAAAGAATGTGTTATTGTTCCAGCTGATAACATTGCTGCAGAATTGAGCCGATTTGACTGAAAAATAATATTCACTGTGTCGCAACATCAATCCTCACCTATAGTAGCAGCTTTAGGTTTGAGCTCTTAAAGAGATAAAACAGCAGAAATTCTTAACATAGAGATAACAACGCACAAAATGTATATGAATTATTGTGTTCTCCTTTAACTCCACAAAACATGTTCATTAGAATATGAAAGAAAAGTCTATTTTTGTATGAGAAATATCCAAGATGCTATTAAGCTTAGATTATAACTTTAAAAGTTTAGATCAACGTATTGGGCTGATACTTGTCATTATTTTCTTTTGTTGCGTTTCTCCTCTCAGCTGAAAGAGTTAGTATACTAAATTTATCAACAAGAAATTAATCATTTTGATAACCAACTAAATTTCAAAGGAAATTTGGTTGCAGCTTCTCTGATGTTTGGGTCTGCTCTGGATAATTTTAAAACTAATTTTATGCATTTTGAAATACATATCTAAAATGAACTAAGTTCAGTCATACAACTCATGATTGAAATGTTTAGAAATATTATTATAGCGGTGGAACATACTTTGACCTCATCGCTCCCTGCAGATATTTTTTATATAGAGATTTTTTGAGGGAGTGATAGAAAAGGGGAAAAAAATCATCTCTGTTTATCATTTTAGGAAAAAATATACGTACTTAAATATATGAGTTTATTACAAACAGTTCTGTTATAATAGAGAATGTCATGGAACGGTCAAATGCTCAAAGTCTAATACCAAGAGCTGCAATCGAGATACAGCTGCAAAGTTTTATAATCATTCACTTCATGTCAATGACATGTCATGTCAGACAGTATGGCACGTATATCATTTCTCAGACAAAATATGAGACAGTACATTAGAACAAGAGTGTCAAAGGCAATGTTTGAAATTTAAATGATAAGTAAACTACTGAACCCCTTCAAATGAAGCCTATAGGTGGATGCATAAAAAACATGTACAGAGCAGCAGTGGTAAGGGAGGCAGACCGAACCTTTGGAAGTTGTTGTGGCTTAAATAGGCCGCTATTTGGAAGGGATGTGCTTGATGGCCAATGAAAAGTATGAGGCTTTTCTGTCTGCAGCAGTGCAACATGAGTTGTGTATCTGAACTAGCTTGCACACCTCTTTCCATTTATTTTAATATTTCACAAAGGCTTTGAGGAAATACATTTTTTTTACCTTTATTATGTGACAGTTTTCAGGGCAGATAAAAGACCACGTAGGTGTTTAAAGGACAGGTCACCAAAAATAAAGTCACCTCATGCATAATGAAAAGTCAGGTGAAATATCTTAATCGACAATTGTTTCTGCTGCTCCATCGTAAAACAATGATGAAGAACTCCACTGAAACAACTGAAGAAGAAGTGGACTTCTTTTACAATGTAAAATCTACAATTCATTTGAAAAGACACTATCTATACCGTAGCCTCAAAGCTAAAGGTGTAAGCACATACCATGTCCAAGGAAAATATCAGTGCTTGAATGAATGAAAATTTACCACTGAACAGATCAATATACAGAATACACACAACAACAAAAAAAGCCCCAACATGTAATGTTATATCAGACAGAGGTCCTACTTATTGCTTCAGTTTCATCAGTGCTTTCTCCCTGCATAGGTTATCACTGTAACATCAAAAGATGTTGGATTCTTTATGTGTAACAGATGTTTGATTTTGGTTGGAAACTAAATTTATTTTGGTTTCAAGACCATCGTTGATTGCACATCAACCTCCAAAAGACATTGAATTTTTATCTCTTGAAGTAGTCAAAATCTATCCATATTTCTGCAGCTTCCTTGGGCTGTGGGTGGGTCGCCCAAAGACCAATCTGACATTGGATAGTAGGTAGGGTACCCTCTTTGACTGATGTCCAGCCAACACGGGGTTTTGACATTAGTGTGGTTTTCTTTTAAACCAAAAAATTTAACATCTGTCAAACATTGGAGGTTGATGTCAAGTTAGGGATTTGACATAAGCAAAGCATTCGCTATTTCCCCTAAAGGTCGGGGATAATATGGAATCTTGATTGCCGCCAAGACCGCGTCGGTAGAAGATCCTTCGCGTTAATGCAACAATTTAAAAAATATTTAATCATTTCATATCATTTTCTAAATTTTGTAACCCCATACCCTTATTGTGAAGAAAAATTGGATTGGTTTTGGGAAAGGTCAGTTGCATATTTATGCCACTAGGGGAAGCTTTATCACCACAATTTCGGGGCCACCATAGCTTCATAGCCACTTAGACTAAATTTGGTGTATATGAATTGACTCCAGGAGATCTGTCTTGTCTATGTCATATTTTACGCTAATTGGTCACATTTTACACAGGAGGGGCACCTTTTTTTTTTAATGGAAAGCACTGTTTTTCAAACATAAAGTTTGGTCCCACCATGATAACCCAGCAATGTCCAAAGCCTTCAGAAACTCAGGGAGAAATTCATCAACCCCTGGTGCTTTTCCATTGGGCAGCCACTAAACTACCTGTCCTATGCAAGTGAAATGGGTGGGCCTTTCCTCGAGGCCTCTCACTCCGCCTCCACTATAGAGGATGTGGCATCCAGGTTAAGAAGTTCCTCAAAGTGTTCTTTCCATCGCATGCCTGGGAAAGTTTACTCCAGGGTTCTGGAAAGGAGACTAGAACCATTTGTTGAACTTCAGTTTTAGGAGGAACAATGGTGACTCCGTCCTGGTAGTGCAATGATGGACCTATTTTTTACTATTTCAGCCTTGCTCGCAGGGTCATGGGAATTTGCACATCCAGTCTATATGTGTTTCTTGAATGTGGGGAAGGCTGAGGACCGTGTCCCCCAGGGGGTCCTGTCGGGGGTACTGCGGGAATATTGGGTACTGGGGCCATTGCTAGGGGCTATCTGGTCTCTATATAAACAAAGTCAGAGTTGTGTCTGAATGTTCGTCAGAAAGTCAAACATTTTTTTAGTGAATGTTGTACTCCGCCAAGATTGTCCCTTTTCTTCAATTCTGTTCTTGAGTTTCATGGAATGAATCTCAAAGCGCAGTCGAGGTGAGGAGTACCTGGTTTTGGGAGCTTAGATTTGAATGTTGACTCATTAGTCCGTGACTTCAAGCATGCACTGGATCGGTTTGCAGCTGAGTGTGAAAATGCCGGTATGAAAGTCAGGGTCTCCAAATCTGAGACCATTGTTCTCTGCCGGGAATCAGTGGATCGTCCCCTTCCGATGGGGGGTGCGTACCTGCCCCACGCAAAAGAGTTCAAGTATCTTGGTGTTTTGTTCTCGGGTGATGGGAAAATGCATCACCAGCAGTAATGCAGGCATTGTATTGATCTGTTGTGGTGAAGAAAGAGCTGAGTCAAAAGGCAAAGCTTTCAATTTACCGGTCCATCACTTATGGTCCTGAGCTCTGGGTAGCGAAAGAAAGTATGAGGTCAAGGATACAAACGGCTGAAATGAGCTTCCTTCGTATGTTGGCTGGGCTCAGCCTTAGAGATAGGATACGGAGTTCAGACATCAGAAAGGAGTTCGGAGTAGAGCGGCTGCTCCTTCGCGTCGTAAGGAGCCAGTTGAGGTGGTTCAGGAAATGAACAAGGATGCTCCCAGGATGTCTCCCTTTGGAGGTTTGTCAGGCATGTCCAACGAGGTAGACCCAGAATTCGCTGGAGAGACTGTATTTTCCATCTGGCCTGGGAGCGCCTCAGGATCCCCCAGGGTGAGCCAGAGAGTGTTGCTATGGAGAGGGATATCTGGAAAAAGCTTCTGAACCTACTGCCTCTGTTTTACTGTAATTGCTCATAAGACATAAGACATAAGATATTTCATTGTAGTCACTACAACAAAATTTAGTTTGGTCACTCGCCAATGTCAAAGGAGCACAAATAGAACTGTTTGGAGCACAAATAGAACTTTTCCCTAAATACAACAGTTATACATACAACATAATTCACATTTAATGGTTTGTTTGCTCCAGAAAAGTTTCATGATTTAAAAGTTTTTACCTGACTTTATATCTGCGTGGAGGTGGCAGATTATGAGTAAACTTTCCTTTTGGGTGAACTGTTACCTTAAACTGAGTTGACACATTTTGATCCATTTTAATCTGTACATTTTATTTTCAAAATGAAAATCATGTTTTATTGTTTTTGCAACATAAAGCCTTCCCTTCTGAATTGTTTTTCTTTGTATGTCTCCAGATTGAGGGCAGGCTGCGACCGGCTGATCGAGGTCGATGACATGATGATCATGGGCCGTAAACCAGACCCCATGTGTGTCTTCACCTATGTCCAGTCCCTCTATAACCATCTGCGCAAGTTTGAGTGAGGCTCAAAAGCAGTGGATAGGATTTGTAAAATAAATCCCTTCTTCAATTTGTTCTTCAGCCTATGTACGGAACTGAAGGTTAAGTGCAGAATGTCTCTTGTAGGGAAGCCAGGACGAAGGGAAGCTTTCAATGCACCCTAGTGGTGGATTCGTGAACATTCAGTGTAAGTGCTCACAGTCAGTGCTCACATAGTGAACATTGAGTCCTGGCAGAGAGTCCTGGGTGCGTGGGGTGTGAGTGGGGGATGGATTGGAGGTATTTACTACCATGAATAAGTTCAACAGTAGTTTGTTAGTTATTTTATTTTGTGTGTATAAGTTTGTGGAACTATGTTTGTGTTGTATACATCTTGATTATCATTGCACCTGTTTAAAATAGAGTATAAACTTTAGTATTGCACCCATGGCAAGTATGTATCAAAGCACACTGTGAGCCCTAATAAAATATTACGGGGAAAAAAATTATGTACTTCTCTAAAGCATCCAATTGCTAACTGATATTTACTTCCGCTTATGCTTGTGTTATTGAAATGACAAAATCAATAAACTGTATTGTTTGACTATTAAATGTGGGCACGTGATTCTTGTTAGACTTCAGGAAGACACAGATCTGCCATATAATGAAAAGAAAACTGAAAATAATGAGATAATATAGCAAAAGATGGAAAGGAAATAAATAATAATGTCAACTTTGACTAATATAAAACAATAATTATTATCATTTTTATGATACATTACATAGGAGCATTTACACAAAATTTATACCTGTTTCTTTGAAATTAACATCCTGTTCTGTGGTAACGTAGGTAAAGGCTTATTCTTTCTTAGTGGTGACATGTTGTACATTTAATTTAAAAATAATGATTTTACCTAATTACATTCAGTCATATACAATACAATGAAGGGAAATTATTTCTATACATTTGATCCATCCCTGAGAAGCAGTGGGCGGCCCCTCTGAAACGCCCGGGACCGCCCACGGCGTTCAGGGTCTTGCTCAAGAATGTAGGCTGCTGAGACCAAACTGCCGACTCACTAACTAAGAAAAGTCCGCTTTTCACACTGAGCTACAACTACCTTTTGAATATTTCAGCAAAATTTGTAATTCTGTCAAAATAATTCCTACCTTTCAGTATAGTTAGATGATTGTGACATTACGGTAGTTTTCCCATTCATTTTAGAAAAATTGTTCTGATAGAAAACATGTGTTTGAAATACATTTTGACAATAAAAATGTAAATGCAGTTTCTATTTCTCAATTTTGGGCAGGCTTAATTCAGTACATCTACAACAGTAAAATACTATTTTGAATTTGATGGTCTTTCACCATTGCTATTATCCTTTTTTTTAAACTGTTATTTATATGAAAAAAGTTTTTTGTTTGTGCCATCTGAAAACATTAACATTTTTGGATTTTAAAATATTTTTTTACACATTCCAAAAATGAAATTGAGAACATATCCATATAATAAGTAACACCTTACCACCAAATGTAATCCACCAATCTGGTTAAATAAAGCACATTCATGTGGGGTGTCCCAGCTGATCTGGGTATAAGAACGCTCCCCCTCTCTGTATGTGAGTATTCTTGTGAGGATACATGGTTCTTCGTGGACTTAGACTTCTCTGCTCTTAAGCAGAACCACAGGAAAGACGTCATGGATTTTAAAGCGTTATTTGGAGGACAGAATCACTCTAAGGGTGAGTTGATCCCATAGATCATATTAAATGTCGTGTCTTAGTTCATCTTGATTTTAGTCAAGAAATTACTCTTAATGCAAATTAATAATTGATTTAAATAGGCGAGACAACTCCATTGAAACTGGCCCATTTAATGGAAAGAGTTATTCGTTTTTCTCTTGAATTTCTCTTGAAAATATTTGGTTAGATCTTAAAAATAATTACAACTTACACAATTGGAAGTTATTCAATCTATATTTAGCCTAGTTTATACAAAAACACTAAATAATACTAAATAATTGGCTACGAATAATGATAGCCCCATTCCATCCCATAAATATATATCTATATCTATCTATAGATATATATCTTTATCTATCTATATCTATCTATTGATAGATATATAGTTATATAGATATAGATGTATAGATATAGCCTATATAGCTTCATTTTGTGATGATTGTCTGTTACCTCTATGACGTCAGACGTCCGGCCAGATTGCGCGGTGTCCTCTCCAGAGCCGGACAGAGGCTTGATGGAGTGCCATAGGAAAAGAAAGAGGACCATCTTCAGCCGTGCCCAGCTATTAGAGCTTGAGCAAGCCTTTGCCGTGACACCCTACCCAGACATCACCATAAGGGAGAGGCTGGCCACGCAGACACACCTGCCTGAGAGCAAGATACAGGTGAGTTTGCTGCGCTGTGGCAGCTTTCCGCTTAGAAAGCCCAAGAAACACATTACAGTTGTAACTGGAAATAAAAAATAATATACATTTAATATTTGAAAATGAGAGCAAGATCAGGTAACATTAAATAGGAGGGTCATGGAAGAGGACTTTGGTCAAAAATTCGTTTCCATTACGCATTTAGACTCAATAGTCCCATAGTTTTACCCACGTAATTTTATTCCTGGACCCACCCCAATAATTTGGAATCACATTAGCATGATTATTAATTTGATAGTTATTCAAGAAAAAATATATAACACTGAAGGTGGCTTTCCATAGGCTCTACCCTAACTTTGGAAGATGCATAAAATATGACACATAACCAAGTCAGTACAATTTAAAATTCAAATTTACCTTAGTTGCATGTCATGTGAGCTATCTCAGAACAGCATATTTTCTTTTAGATTTATAAATTTTAACATTTTGGGTCACCAGATGGGAAATTCCACCAGGTTGGTGCCGTTTCTATACGTGGCGCATTATTTTGATAACTATTACCAAATTAGTGTCCTGTGCAATATTATAATCATATATAATAGATATATCTGCTTTACCAATGAAACTATCTTTAACAAATAAAACATAGCCCTTGTTACTCCTCCTCCCTTATTAAATTAGATATTTGATGCAGATCAGACTTTGATGTGTGTAGATCTTATCAGGATGTCTCCATGTCATTTTTGCCAAGCATTCTAGATTTTTTGACAAATCTTGCAAATCTTGCATCCAGAAAGCGGTCGGGATCACCACCAGAATCTACTGGATTGTTCGTTGTACCATATCCTCACTCTCACAAATGACGTCATCCAAATCTGTTTGATTATTGAGTGATCCAGTCAACCGTTAGATAGACCAACATTTTATCCTTAGATGGACAATTGTTATGAGTCAACACAAACTAAATACATATACGAAGGTATCAACTGAATAACAAAATAACCGTGTTCAACAATTGAGAACTCCTACAGTTTTATTTAAATCCTATTCTTTACAATGTTAAGCAGAGAATTAAATATAAAAAAAAAAAACTTTATTCATGACCAGTCCTTAGATGAATGGAGGTACTGACTTTTGTACTTTATTTTGCAAATAACATTGCACATATGCTATAAGAATAATTGCAACAAAAAAAAATTCTCAACAGTACATATTAATGTGAAAGAAATTTTACAAAACTATGCTGTATGACCCCATGTGGTATAATAGGATAACTAACAATAGTATACGATTTAATGCAATAAGTATGATATGATACCATAGAATACGATACAGTATGATACAAAAGAACATGACACAGTAGGATACAATAGGATACAATGTGATACAAATTCATTTTGGATCCTTCGGTTTGAGGGATTTGAGATATAAATGTAACTGAGCTACTGGCAAGCCAATGTGGTATTTGTGATAGGCCTACTG
Organism: Lophius piscatorius; assembly: GCA_009660295.1. Classification (NCBI taxonomy): domain Eukaryota; kingdom Metazoa; phylum Chordata; class Actinopteri; order Lophiiformes; family Lophiidae; genus Lophius; species Lophius piscatorius. The sequence continues at coordinate 20,676 of VRLP01004663.1, forward strand.
ATATTTTATTTAGATTTGTTTGAATATCTTTTTCTGCAATTATTAGCTAGAATATAACAAATTTTGCTATTTTACATAGGTTTGGTTCCAAAATAGAAGAGCCAGAAGTATAAAGACTGGTAGAACCCCCAGGTCAACCAAGGCTGTTGTGGGAGGAAGAGGTGTGGTTGATGCCTCTCCTGTGCATTCCTCTTTCCTTACTTCCACCACCCTGGCAGATATATTCAGACCAGAGCAGAACCTCTTTAATGAGGATGTCTCACAAATGTATTCCAACTGGATCCAAATCTCCAGCAACCCAGTTTCAGCAACACCACCTTCCTCATCCCTCAACCAGCAGGTTTCTTCAAAACCTTCAGAGCCTCATCTCTGGGAGGAGGAGCAGCACCATCACCTCAGAGAGCACTTTGGAACAGCACTGCCCAGTTTCCTTCCTGGTTCTTTCCCCCAACCCATTAGCAGACAGTCTCATCAGTCGACATCCACTTGCCCCTACCAGGCCTTCAGGAACTTCACACCTCAGACTGTGGCTCTTACTGGGGCTCATCAGGCTGTGTATGGAGGCAGCACTGCAGGTCCCACCTCTGTAGACCAGGTAGTCCCATCTCAACCTGTGTACTGGGAGGTTACTCAGGGCCAAGGACACCAACACTCACACCACCACCATCACCACTCACAAATTGGACCACAGACATCCATAGGCTACATCTCTGATATTATATATAATGCTGCCATTGTCACCAACTTTCTCGAATTCTGAAAAAATGTGGAACATTTTATTTTTTATTTTTGTCAGTATTTACCGTGTCCTGTGTTACCATATAGCATTCTTTAAATCCCTTCATAGTGTGGATGTTTTCAGGTTCATGTTGGTTGAACCCTTCGTTACTTGTTTTGTTGTTATTTTCTAGTCATATCTTCATCTTACTTAATTTACAAAATTTTGCATATGCTTTTGCTCAAACTGTCCATCAGTTTACAAGTGATATAAGTCAAAATAGTCAATGCTGTATCTCAATCAGTCCTCAAAATACAGACAACACATACTAGCAGAAGTTTCGGTGCCAATGGGTTTTCAGATATGAAATTCAGTGATAATTGTATATAGAAAGCAGTGGAAAGACAAATGCACTGCCTAGAGTTTCTGTTAGAACTGTAAACAGTGATCCACTAATTTCCAGATATAGAGTAATTTACTATATTTTGCGTGAGTGAGGAGAAAAATCAGTGATTAAGTATGGTCTGTATCAGTCTGATTGTCCCATTGTCAGCAGGATTGCACAAAAGCTGCTCCATGGATTTTCATGAAACCTGGTGGTAGGTTTAGGAATATCATAAGGAATAACCCATGATTTTATGGAGAGGATATTTATAAAGGGGCAGATGCATTTAACACTGAGACTCAGGCCGTTTTGAACTAATTTTGTTAATTATACACAAACTATCCAATGTATTACCATTCAAATTGGTTGAAGAGTGGATCCAGGGTCAAAGAAGAAATGCTCAAAATTTCAAGCTAAACCGTGAAGAAAAACACCATTAACATAATTTAATGGTCAACGAGTCATATTATGGGTGTCAAACCATCATCAGACTTGCCCCTAAGTGCAGTGAAATCAGAAAGAGGGATACACTCTGAGTCATACCTAGTTTAATAAATAAATGAAAGCATTCTTATTCTAGGTTATTTTAAATATTTACCTCTGATGAGCTTGCACTTATTTTCTAATCACGTTTTTTGTATACTACTTAGATTTACAACACTTGAGACAACACGCCAGAGCAGCAGCAAGTTTAGAGGAGCGATTACCCCATCCCACACAGCTTTGTGTTTTGGCTTTAGGTCATTTGTTTTACACCACACTTGTTCTACGCATTTGCACACAACACACTGTTGTTCTTACAGATTTCCCCTAGCAAATTGATTAATGTTTATCCCTCATTTTCGTTGGAGTCAGGCTGTAAAACACAGCTATTTTTTCACAAAATGAATTTTACTGTAAAATGCCACAATGATTAAATGATAGGAGTACAATTTTGCCCTGCCCTGATAAATGTGCAGCTTAGTTTGATTTTTGTTCTGTGACATACTAACGCCAAAGTTGAAATCAGTTTTTGTTTTGCAAATTCAAATTATGGCAATGAAACCTGTTATGTTAGTATTTCTAGTCTAATTTAGTCTAAAAAAAATCATTCCTACATAAATAAATCTTCCTAGGTCAGTTCATATATTAATTAATAAAGTTACAATACAGTGGAACCACTGATGTAATGACATTCTCCTATCATATGCAATCCCCTGTTTTTCTGTTCTAAGCTTAACTGAGGAATGTTAAACGCTGTGACCCCTCAAGTATTATCTTTCAAAACATCCTGATTAAAATTATTCCTTTTTGTAAGATAGCATGACAGGAATAATCATTTTTTGAGCCAAAATATATTTTTTTATATCTCGGTCTCTAAGTATTGTTAGATGGATAGAGGGAAGGGATAAAAATGAAAAATAAGAAGTATATTAAGGCCAAAGCTCAGGGTCTATCAGCTTACAATGACTGTAATTTTGTTGGGATTTACGTTTTTAAATATTACATGAGAGGTATAATAGAGAGGCACATATGAGAGACAGCAGTGCACCCTGTTTGGTCCAGTGCTGGACAGAGATCTGTGCATATCATAATCATCTTTAATACTGAATAATCTTTCAATAAACCTTTAATCCGGGTGTCAAATCTCAGATCTTTGGAAAAATACTTTATTTTATTCCAGATGAAGTTACATCTTTTAATCAATCCAGTGATATGACAGAATGTAATACCAAGAGGATATATTCAATAATATTAATTTACATCAGACACAGCAGACATCGGAGACAGCAGATTTTTGAGGATAAGTCACTTCAGCTACTGTTTTTCCAGAGTAGAATAAAAATAATTTTCCCTGTAAATTAAAAGACAATAAACATGGGGTTATACGATTATTAAATCGGGATAGTAACTGATGCCACAGCTGGTGGGTAATCAAGAAAAATCAAAACAACCGGAACTAGCAAAATAAAATTAACAAATTGACAAAAAAAACCAGAAAATTTAAGGTCCACTTTAACTGCTTTAATATCACAAGGCAAAAGTGACTCAAATCTAATTCTTGCTTAATGTGGTGCAAATTAAATTTTATTCAGGCTTCTGTGAACACAAAAAAAGAATAATTTAAAATCAGATTTGAGTCAATCTGACCTGTATATGGTTTTAACAAATAAGTCATATTTCTTAGACAACTCTTGATATTAAGACAAAATTGGATTGTGTTAGTTGTGAATGCATGCGTGATCTTCTGCTCTAGAGAACAAGCACATCTGTTGTTCACAATCAGATTATGAGCAACTGACTATCTGATTGATGTTGTCATCCCTCGTCTCTGATCGTTGTGCGTTGCAAAGCTTCCAGCGCTTGTTGATGTCAGCAATCTGCACATACATATATGCTGAAAGCAACATAAAATACGATTGGATGTTCAAATTCTTGTTCCTTGGCCACAAATCAGACATCTATCTGATCAAGGAAAAAGGGCAAAAATCAGAATTGGATGATTTAAACATAGTAAAGTGAAAATTACTGATGCCTTATGTTGTTAAAAAGTGTTGATCACAATGCAACATTGGTTTTATGAAGAGTGTGTCTCTCCTCTCAGTAGTATTTTCACATCTCAAGGGGAAGTGCAGATATGAATTTTTGGAGGGAATGCAGCAGAAACTAAAAGGTTAAGATAGCGCAAAAGATAAGATCAATTAAGCAAATGAACAATTAACTTTATTAGGTAGGGTTAGGTAGTAAATCAAATCAAAATCAAAGTAAACAAAGTAAATCTAGAGGTTGTAGGAGATCTTGGCAGGTGAAATGTTAGATGAAGCTATAATATTTGACAAAGTCAACAGATTTCAAGGCATCTAACACAGAAGCAAATAATGTCCACGTTTAGATTTAGTGCTACTATTGTCATTTTGAGTAAACCGTGATCAATCAAAAACATATGTGAAAAAAAATAAAAAAACTGAAATTCCACAAAGTGAAATCAGTGGCTGGATGTGTTGCCAGTGGTCAGTTTGCTTGTTTTACTTCTATGGCTCCCCTAGTTCTCCCTCCGTGGTCCGTACCAGCACATAAAGCTCAGCCAGCCCGACGACAGATGCGCAGATCACAGCTGATATTACACGCTGGAAATTAAAAGTGAGAAACACATGAAGGTGAAAAAAGTGAGAGGGCAAGAAACCAACAGAGACGTATTTCAGTGTATACCCAAACATCATCATAGGTTTCAGTTTTATAAACAAATATCATCATAGATTTGATCCCACCAGAAGTGAATTATAGCTTCATAAAAGGCAGGAGTGGTTTGTTGTGTGGAAAAGAACTGCAGTTAGTTGTACCTAAGAGACAACTTTTTGTATAGTAAACCAGTTTCAAAATCAAATGTTCTCTTACCGCTGCTACATCAGTGAACACGTACTGACTTCCAATATATGAACAAGCAAATGCAGCAACCACTGTGACCAGGAAGTTAAAAATAGTCACCATCACTGCTTTAACTGATCGCACTGGACAAAGAGAAAATGTGTTTAGAAGAAGTTAATCTTGAATGCAATGCACATATTTAATTCACCCTATGCATACTGGGATTGTGACAAAATAATAAGCAATGGAATTGTCATAAGATATTGAACTGTACATTTGAACCGACCTTGCAATCCAAAATCTGCAAGCGTTCCATTGCGGTGGATTTCCTGAAGAAAGATATTTGTTACATTGTTTAGTATAAGCAAATCTTTATTCTACCTCATAATAATAAATATACATTTTCTTTCCCAGCTTGAAAAATGTCATGGCTTTTAAGATAAGTAAATTAAGTTTCACACCATTGTTGAAAAGCATAGACAATTCAAGTGTATATTTCAATAATACAATAAGAAGCATGAAACCACAACTGGCCATTATACAGCAATAACAAAGGGAATGCCTTTTAATGTTAACATACAAATATATACCTGAGTGTTGACGTTACGAGTGATTCGGTTGTATTCCTCATTGGCTAGTTTGGCTTTGATCTTCTCAAGCCGTGCCACAAGCTCAGGGTTCTAAAGTGGGAAGGAATTGTTAATTTTAATTTCTATCAATTCTAGTCCTTAAAGCAGATAAAGTAATTATTGTTGGTTATTTTAATAATCATATAAAAATTACAACAACAGTCTTGGTAAGGTTATTACCTCATTATTAGACTCTCTTGCTTCTGTTGGTATGTACATGAGCCATTCAATGTTTACATCATACTCTTAACCTAGTCCTGACATGACACCGAATTGTCTTGATAGTCTTTGCACAAAAACCCCTTCAATCAGACAATTATATAGTAACTTTGAACGATTAATACTCAATTACTAAATGTAGGACTGAAGTTTCTACAATATAAGTATACTTAATGAAGTTGTAACAACATTTAAGGAAGCAATTCCATCAGCAATCAGTTCAGTGGCATTTCTCAATATATACTGTCAAATTGATCATCTTGTCTTCAGTGTGGCAACGGTCCCCAAGATTTAACTCTCAACTCTATTTTTTTCTCTGAAAAACAAATAAAACACACGGGAAAACCCTACAAATTTCCAGAGGAAGTTGTTATTTTGCAAGTAGAAGGAAAAAGGAAAAAACCCAGGATTCTGTTAGGCTTTGTAGCCAGGCAGCCCAACCCAACTGCTCAACGCAGAAGACGCCCACCCTTAGCCATGATATCCTCAACATTTCTGCCTGATAAATGCAGTTTTTTCTCACTATTGTCATGAAGTGCTTGCTTGTATGGGAATTGATGGGTCTTTGTAGGATAAGAATGCAGTACCTGCTCTATTTTGAAAGTGTTGTGAGTTACAGTAACTTTTGCTGTATTTTGGCTCTATACACATAAAATTGACATGACCCTTTAATTGCCCTAAAGCTATTTTAAACGGTCAACAGTCATTATCAGGTAAAAATACTTTGCTTGGGTTTTATGGAAAGAATGGTTTGCAGCATTTGACTGAACAACTGAATGAGATGGGCAGCACAAAAATGACTCCATACTGGTTGAATGGTGAAGTTTAATCTATCAAGGCCCAGAGATCCCAAATTAATTTGAAAAAAATTGGGTGCCAAATTAAAATGTTAATTTCCATTAATTTTATAAATAATAACTTGACACAGTTTAGACTGATTAATCATGTTCTGAGATATCCTACGTCAGTGAACATGTTACATCCACAGTAGCCTAAAAATGATTGCTGCAGATGATGGGTGTTAATACAACAGAACATTCAATCGTTCTCTAATATATCTCTTTTCTGCAATGCTGGTGGTACACACCTGTGCATTATAACATGAGTGAGTGTGCATGGAGACTTGAGAGACAATAAGTGAGTGTTTAGGTCAGTACCAGCCAATAGCCAATTTTTCAGTAAACAGCCTCCTCTTCTTCTCACCATGTTTTCGTCAGGACCACTTTTTTGGCTTGTAGCTAGTTTAACAGCATATATGCAAATTATATATAGAAATGTGCAACTTATGTTGCACGGGACTGGGGGAACTATCTGTTTTAGTAATTATTTGCAAAATTGTGAAAAAATAAAAGCAAAAAATAAGACATTAAAATAAATTATGGGAATTTATTGTTTAATGTGCAAACCTGGCAATCTTAGATGTAAAAATCTTCAGATTCACACAGTGAAACAGTGCAGATTTGTATCTGATCTAATTTTCTTGAGACTTTTCACAGTTTTCTAATTATTGAATGGTTTCACTTACTCTAGGAGGCTTCACAACCTCGGGAATATGCAGTGAACTATCCTCCAGGAAATCATGCAGGTAAAAAGGATGCCCTGTAAACATAAGGAAGAGTTACAAAATATGCCATGTGATATAGAGGGTATTGTTGTTGCCCCATAGTAAGAAGGTTTAAGTTTCAAATCCTTTCTGTGTTTCTCCAATTGCTGTCACTGTCAATTATTTTGCATTCAATTGGAAGAAGAGTTCAAACAGAAAAATGTATCTGTTAAATTTAATAATAATAATAATACATTTAATTTATAACGCACTTTACATTTGGATCAAATCTCAAAGTGCTTAGATCACATGTTGGATATAGTAGCCTGGTAATGAAAAATAATAATGAAACTTTACTGGTTAACACAGTTCTATTATTTGCAAAATACTATTTACACAACAATGTATGGAAATTCCACTTGTTTCATTTTCAAGGTATTTTATGATTGATTTTATTAGTATTGCAAATCACTGAAATATGAAAATGTAATTTGCCAAAAAAACGAATAAACTGCAGAAATATGCCCAGCTTAAAAAAATATTAATAGACCCAGAATATCAGAAATGAATAATGTTTTATTATGAAATCAACTGCCACCTTGGTGAAGGAGCCACTGAAGGCACCGAAAGAGTTCATGTGTAAATGAGCAAGGGGCATCCTACAGCCCTTATGTAAATTTAGGTCTTACCAAAAAAACAACAATTGGGGCTGTACTGATAAAAGATCTATGAAAGGTGGCATAGTGAATTAGCAGCATTTGTATGCAAATATGTGCTCTTCAGAGTGATGCAATTTAAGCTGTTAATGAGCTGACTATAGTAGCAAACAGTTGTGAAATAGTATATTTCCAATAAACTAAATACACAATGAGAGTTGAATGTTTTTGTTTCGACAATATCATATTGGGATGTAGATGAATCGTAGATACGTTGACAGAATCTTTTTTTAGGGAAATTCAAAAGGTGCAAGAATTTTGGGGATGTAGATGAATAAAATAACATGAAATACTGAAACTAAAATGTAAATTTTTTTCTCTAATTTAAAAATAGAAATACTACCGAAATAAAATCACTCTTCTATTCCAAAGAAAGAAATGAGCAGTAAATAAGTTTTAATGCTTTCTATCTATATTAGCAACGCTTTTTAATCGGTATTGTATATCAAAAAATATGTTTTCATATAAAATGATAAGGTAGATTGTTGCGCCAGTGTTCTATTATAGTCTTAGGTAAAGCGAAGCTGTTCATATAATCGATCCATCATCTGTAAACACACGACGATACCTTTGTCTTGAAGGTGTTTCTTGAGTTTCCTTACTGTGTTGAACAGTAGAATGGTTGGCTCCGGTTTTGCAAGAATCTCGTCAAATTCTTCTCTGAGTTGTTGGGGAAGTGTTGAGTCTGACTTTTCCATTTCCATCAATTCCCTCACATTCTCTCTGAATTTATCCCCGACGACAAATGCCGTCGCCATTGTTATTAAACAACGGACTTACTGACTGTATATTACCAAGAAAATTTACCTTTTTGTCAAGATAGCTGTCAGCGAATCGGGTGTAACTGGTCTACATGCTGCTATTACAAAACAGATTGACTATTTTTGAGTATTATCATACGTAAATAATATCCAGTGTTTAGCAGCTGAGACCAGCTATGTTTAAACACATACACCCAAACAGGTAGCCATCTTGTTTCCCTCATGACATGATGACCGTTTTAATCAGGTGACCTACCATCTGGAAAAAAGAATGCTATATGTTTTTTTTTAAATAGTCTTTCTCAAAAACCTTTAAAATTATTTGCTTTTTTGTTTTCAATAGACCATACTTAATTTAATATTGAAATCGAATGTCGCTTGCTTCTGTGCATGAGAGCTCTCTCGGTGCCCTCATTTGGCTCCTCCTCCAAGGTTGCGGACGATTTCATAATAATATATCAACGACTTCTGAAATTAATAAATAAATGAAGGGTCTATATCTCTCTCTATATATATATATTTATAAAGCTGAGCATATTTCAGTAGTTGTTTTTTGTGCAGATTTTACATTTGTATAATTAGGGATTTACAATACAAATAAAAGTAATTGTAAAACAGCTTGAAAATTAGTGAAAGTTTCATACATTTTTGTGGCCATTGTGCAAAAAGTATTTTGCAAATAAGTGTATTGTGTTAATTATTAAAGTTTCATGATTATCTTCCATTACCAGTCCATTACATCCAGCATTGGATTTAAATTCAACCGATACATTTTTCAATTAGAACTTACTCCAATTGGATGCACAATTTGTGACAGTGACAGCAAGTGGTGTGTTTTGTGTTTTCAACGTCTAAATTGCGATTTTAACTACTAAATCTATCCATCCATCTATCCATCCATCTATCTATCTATCTATCTATCTCGATTCTCTTTTCCAGTTTGCATCTCGGTCTTGTCCCTTATGTGACATCATGGAAAATATGTCTAAAGTGACAGCCAGAATATGGCAGATTTGGAAGAACGTCAATCACTTTTGTTGGTAATATATGATCCAAGTTTTCTCTTTCCTATTAAGTCTTATATTTGCTTATTTTGATTACGTTGGCAATGATGCAAATGTCTGTTTTCCTTATTAGTCGGACTTTTTGTTTGCTATTATTCAACTTATTTCGAGACATTCTTAAAGGACATTGAACACTATGTACAGACAATTTCTGCCTCAGAATACACCAAATCTGTCAGGACTTACTGCAATGTCTGTGTTGCCTTTTGCGTAACCAGGTATTTTATATGTATCGGTTCCTTTTTCTTTTTGTTTGTTTTTGAATCTGTTTAATACCTTACTTTTACATCTCAATGAACATGTCATCAATTCCTCAATTGTTATTATTGTTCACCTCGTTGTTCAGTTTGCTGAGTTTATATAATAAGACAACCTAAACGTCTTCAATGCTTCTAGTCAGAACGTTATGTTAAAAAATGTTTTTTTCATTGACAGCTTGTTTTAAAAAATAACCAATAGAATGTGAATTATTTTGTATGTTTATTTCTTTGGTCATGCGTACGACTCTTCAATGGTTCCTAAACGCAGCACTTGCAAGCGTGTATACGCGTGCTAGGGCAGTAGGAAAGATGGCGGCCTGTGCGTTACGCAGAGGGCTGTGGGGTAGTGTCAATAAATATAACAGCAAGCATATACGCAGGATACTGAATGTTGTCGACAGCAGCAGCTTGTATGAAGTAAATAGACCACGGTTACAATGCCGAGCCTGTGGACTACTTGGCGGTTTCGAGCAGAGAAGATTCATGTCGTCACGGTAAGAGACGCAGCCAGTGTCCTACTTGCCAATGCTAAAATGCTAAAGGCTTTAGCGAGTAACAAGCTGTTCAACATGGCACCATAACGACGCATGCCTCGTTGTTGTTAAAAGTGGACAGATCCATATGGATGGCGCTTACATTGTGAACATCATTCGAACTTGTGAGGTGATATTTAGGAGCTGAAAGTGAGACGAGTGTAGTTGTCTTCAGCTGTTCATCAGCTAGCAAGCATGGTATAGACAACTGACACGGAGTCTGTTACATGTAGGTGCACATGAAAACCAGCCAGGAAAACTTTCATCCAGTGGCAACAACCACGTTACAGTCTGCTGACATAACAAACAAAAAGGAAGCATACAGGGCTGAAACGCCTCAGACCTTCCACCTATAAAATGTTGTTTTAAATACTATGCACTGTGTTGAAAGTAAGAAAACATTTTTTTTGGAACTAAATTATTGTATCTATATATTATCACTCACATATGATTTTCATTAAACATTTCTGTGTTTGCAATATGAAATATGTCCTGGCACAGGTCCATTAAATCTCCTGCTCCCCATTTGGTGCTTTGTAGTACAGATGATTGAAGCTTTAACATCCACTACCTCAACCCCGTATTTACCGATCTAATTTTAACTCGACATGAACAAGCAAAGGTTTATATTTTCCTTCAGTCTGTAGATGTAATCAGAGCCACTGAGTCTGTGCTGTAACTATGTAAATAAAGTTATTATTATTAAGTTCAACTCATCAACTAGTCTTTAGGTATAAAATCAAACAGTTTTGAAATACATTTTCAACTAGTGCCATCAGAATCAGCTGCTTTTTTTCGGTACAATAACACTAGAATATTTAGTAAAAAAATATTGGTAAACATTTTATTCATTTATATTAGTAAAAATTTTACTTTTATACTAATTTCTGTTTTACAGGGTCTATAACTACACTGATCCAAAAATTAAGAGAACCCTTAAATCAAATTTCAGTTCTCAAAGAAAAAAATGGTTAAGTTGAAATCTTTATTGATCTACATTGTCAAATTTGTTTAGAACAAAATTATATAAGGATCACAATAGAAACCAAAATCATTAACCCATTGAAAGTTGTATTTTCTTTCAAACCCAAAATCAATGTATGAATCTGAAAACACAGGCTGATCCAAATTGCGTGAATTTGATCAAAACAACTCAAAATCTGTCACAGAAGTGCGGGCCGATCCCCTTGTGCCAATGGGACTCCCGACAACGTCTGAGCATGCTCCGGATGAGACGGAGGATGGTGTTCTGTGATATCTCCTCCCAGACCTGAATTGGGGCATCAGTGAGCTCTTGGACAGTCTGTGGTGCTACTTGGTGGCGTCTGATGCAATTATACATATCGTCAGAGAGATTTTCAAGGACATCAATACCCCCATCATCCAGGATATACCTACATACTGTGATTATTGTTATATGTTATTAAAGATGACTATTATTCTAGCACTTTGAGATTGGATCCAAATGTAAAGTGCGTTATAAATAGAATGTATTATTGTTGTTATTATTATTATACAAGACCGGTTATTGTCCTATACCAGGAGGAACCCGGTGTCCATTGCATCAGTTTACGGTCTGACAACGGGTCTGAGGATTTCATTCTGGTACCCAAGAGCCTCCCCAAGCAATTACGATCCAATATCATACTGATCCTACAGGATGATTTTACAGTCGGTTTACTATCCTGATAATTTCCGAATGTTAGCACCCGTGTGAACCTGCTCTCATCTGTAAAGCGAACGGGGCACCAGTGGTAAACCTGCCAATTCTGGTGTACTCTGGTGAAACCCAGGCCAGCTGCACGTTGCTGGGCTGTGAACACAGGGCCCACTAGAGGACGTTGGACCCTCATACCACCCTCATGAAGTCTGTTAATGACAGTTTGCTCAGCTTGTTTCTCCTCAAACAAAGCAGCAGATATGGTGTCTACTGCTGGGCCGGTGTCCTTCTATGGTCCTGTCCAGCTTTCCGCGTGTAATCAGCCCATCTTCTGGTATCTCCTCCGTGCTCCCGAGACTGTTCTGGTAGACACAGGGAACGTTCTAGTAGTAGCATATTCTAATGTACCATCCTGCTAGAGCTGGTCTACCTTTGCAACCTGATTGGGCTGTAGGTACCACATCATGCTACCAGTAGTGACACAGGCACTAGCAAAATGCAAAACTAGAGAGAAATCAGGAAGGATGAGGAGAGTGAAATGGTCTTTGGCCAGAAGGGGTGAGCGTTATTGACAAAAACTTATATCTCGATATAACGATAACGATGCTTGGACAATGTTTGTAATCCTTTAAAATGGTTTGTAAAAAAAAGTCTTGTATTATACTAGAACACTCTTGTTAGCAGAATATTAACTGTAAAATCTTAATGATAGTAAACTTTCATAAACAACATATCAAAGGAAAGTAGCTCATATTTATTTACTTCAAACTGAAGCATTCAAGTACAAATGTAAAAACGTTGAAATTATCAGTGCAAATATTACTGATATCAAGTATGAGTAAAACATTTCAAACAGAGACTTCCTCTTAATGTAAACAAGACATGAATCTAACAGAAATAAAACACTCATAATTGAACATTACAACACGAACATTGGGTCTGACCATTAGAATCTGGATGAATATACACTGCTGTAAGGTGAAGAATGCAGATCTCAAAAGCTTTTGCTTTTCTCAAGCAAAAGCAAAACACAACATATTGTACACTTGTCATCAAATCCAAACTTCAATTTTTGTCAAATATGTCAATAGAAATATGTCAAATTAAAAAATACAATTGTAGAAGGCTCTGGCTCTCAATTTGATGTTGCCATGAAACAATCTAGAAATTGGTCCTTCAATTTTTTTCATATTTCTCACCAAAAAATCTACAATTACATTTGCACACAATTACATTTGAACACATCTTGATGACACACATACGCCGAATTCTGTTCTTTACAGAATGGACATTGAAAACATTATGCATTGTTTCTCGATTCAATGTGCTGCTGGCAGCTACTTTATTGTGATTTGTTAAGAAATTTACGCATTATCAGAGTTGCTAGTCGCTTTTTAGGATTGAAATAAGTAAGAAATTGGTGGGAAACACAATGCATTTTATATTTGTGTCTGGATGGTTGCCATAGTCAGGAAGGTCCTGAAAGAAATATCTAAGAACAAGTAATCACCCATGCTTGGAAAGATCCAGATCCCAGATTTTTAAGGGACTATGTATTATATTGATGATTAAGTTTTCCCTTAATTCTTTTTGAGTACTGTGCATTGCACACGGTAGAAGTGTAACACTTTACCAATTTGCTTTATTTTTTTCCAGTATTTTCATACCTCATAATAAAGGATCCACGTCAACACACCTAATGATATTCTGATTTTACCTGCGATGGGTTTTAATGAGTATGGCCGATCAATACATTGTGCAGCCCTAGATGCATACAGTAGATTTATTCCTGCAAATGTTGGAAGCCCTTTTAATATCCAAGTGGGGAACCGTTAGATACTCTATTCTCCACCTTGAGTACATTGAATTCACCAGCAGCTGGCTAATATATGCAGTCAATAATACAAGAGATCAAGCTACTCAAATATTAAATAGATAGATACATGGATAAAAGATAAGTAAAAACCATAAAAGTTCAATGTATTGTCAAAAGATAGTCTCTCAATATTACATGGATATTATTCATATCGGGAGTCAGTGTCATTGGCCTGAGGTGTTACCTAGCCTGATGGCCGTAGGGACAAAGGACATCCTGGACATCTTAGTCCGGCGCCACAGTAAGATGAGACGCTGGCAGCTGCTGCTTCTCTGGCCTGACAGAATCCTGTAGGGGGGGTGGTTGATACCATCCAAGATGGCCTGCATACTATATGTGCATCTCTCCACAAACGTCCTCAGTAAGTTCGGCCTCCTATGAAGTACAGAGCCAGCCATTTTGTAAAGCTTTTCAAGCCTCCGCTCTTGTCAGTCATGCTACCGACCCAGCACACCACAGAGGATACTCAGGTGCATACAACACCATCCATATATCCACTATTGCTAACAGTTTTCATTGGTGAATCTTTGTTGACTTGTCCACAAACTACTGTATAGGACAAGTTTTATGTTGGATCAAAGTTAGTTTTTGGTTGGAAAGGTTGTGTCCGTTTTTGTTGAGACTCATTCCATGTTGTGCAGAAAAATGCTGCCTGTGTGTGTCAGAAATATATATTAAGTTGAATTGCTTGTGCCTTCCACTAGGTGGTGCCATCTTTTTTTTCTTCTGTTGAGGATAGTAAAAAGTCTACCCTAAGAAGTTAATAAAAATTATGATAATGATAATTTAACCTTTATTAATCACATACAGTACATAGTACCCCGTGTTTAAATTATTTATCTGCATTTGATCCATCCTTAATGAGCAGTGGGCAGCCCCTGGGAAGCGCCTGCAGAGCTTAATGGGGGTTCAGTGTCTTGCTCAAGGACCCTACGACATGTAGTCACTGAAGGCTGGGATCGAACCACCAATATTCCGATAGGGGGATCAACACTATATCGACGGAGCTACAGCTACTCCAAATATAAGAAAGATGAAGGCATCACAGAAAGCAAACAGACAACCGCTGTCCGCTTTCAAGACATTTGCACTTATCTACTTTTTGTTATTAAGGGGTGAGGTAGATGGATATGACTAAAGCAATTTACAAGGAGTGTCATATTGAATTACTATGGCAATACGATTAACTACTATTATCAATGGTTAATAACACACCGCCACCCAGAGATAGCTTATTAAAGGAAAATTAAGCCTTTTCTTATATGTTCAAGACTAGACTGCTTCCTGTGTTTTGCACACATGCTGGGAAGAGGCATCAAGGCAGAGGAGCTGCACGAGCAAGGGAGGCAGGTACTATGGACAACCTGGACAACCCCACCCATCCAATCCACAATAAGCTCTGACAGATGGTGGAGTACCTTTAGCCATAGGCTAATTCTCTTCTGGTTTAATGCCTTGATTCCAAAGGGAATGTTGATGTTTTGTTCCTACGTGTATGGCGCCACGCTGCGGTTTTGCTGCGTCAAAAATAGAACAGGTGCGTGTTTTTGCCGGAGCGTCGAGCTGCTGCTTGGATACTTCGCGGTGCATCCGGTTAGAAATCACAGACATTGTTTTGAACCGTAAAGCCACGTAACGTTCCCAATGGAATCAAGGCGTAGGACAGAACTGTTCAGGTGTTCCTCCTGTTTAGCCTGGTCAGCTGTTAGTCACCGAAAAGCTATAAGCCTTCACTGATGTTTTGTAAACCGGCCTTCTCATTGCTGGACTGTCACCCGGACTCCTTCCAGGACTGGAACTCTGCTGGTGTCTACTATCCTGGCTTTCACTGACCTGTTTTCGGTCATCATAACAGACTCCACGTGCAACCCAGCAGGAGTTTGAACCGTCAACTTGGCTCTATAGGAAATCTGGCCTCTCCGTCCACCTGGAGGCCTATAAAGACCATATCTGGTACTACAAGGAAGCTTGTAGTCTCACCAAATCACTACACTACTCCACTCTCATCAGAAACCAGCAAAACCACCCAAGGCTGCTGTTCTCCACCATAAACCGCCTACTCCGCCCCAGACACTGCTCCTCCCACTGCACGCCTTCCTCGTCCCTGGCTATCCTCCTTCGTCCCTGTGGATGCCCACCAAGTGACGAAGCCTTTCACCAAGGCCAGAGCCTCCACCTGCTCCCTGAACCCAAGGACCACAGCCCTGATCAAGGCCAATCTGCCCGCCCTGTGCCCTAGCATGGTCGCCCTCATTAACTTCTCCTTGGAATCCGGCACAGTCCCCTCCAGCTTCAAAACAGCATCTTTCACCCCCATCCTTAAAAAGTCAGGTTTGGACCCGGAGGATGTAAACAGCTACCGGCCGATCTCCAACCTTCTTTTCCTTAGTTAAATCCTGGGAAGAGTAGTTGCCGCCCAACTCCATCAGCATATGTCCAACAATGAGTTCTATGAACCCTTACAACCTGGATTCAGACCTCACCACAGCACAGAGACTGCCCTCATTAAAATCACCAATGACTTCCTCATAGCAGATTCCTGGCCACATCTCTATCTTCATCCTCTTTGACATCTACTTTTGATACAGTCTCCCACTCCATCCTCCTTAACCGCCTATCGGACCAACTAGGACTCATTGGAACTGCCCTCTCCTGGTTTGAATCATATCTTTCCAACAGAAAACAATTCATCACCATAAGTGACTCCAGCTCCTCCCCATCCTCAGTCAACCAAGGCGTCCCTCAAGGTTCTGTGCTTGGACACCTCCTCTTCACATGCTCCCCCTTGGTCATTTTATCCGCCATCACGGCCTCAGTTTCCACTCCTACGCCAACGACACACAGCTCTACCTCAGCACCAAGCCATCCACCCACCTCCCTCCTCAGTCCCTTGTCATATGCCTAAAGAAAATAAAAACATGCACGTCATCCAACCTCCTCAAACTAAACAGCAGCAAAACAGAGCTCATGGTTATGGCCCCTAAGGCACTGCTCTGGAAGGTTGGAGATCTCCGAGGTCCGCAACCTAGACGTCATCCTGGACTCCACCCTTTCATTACAATCAGACATCAAATCAATCACAAAATCTGCCTTCTAACACCTCAAGAACATCTCTCGTCTCCGACCATCACTGTCTGACTCTGTTGCCAAGTCCCATAATGCCCTTGCCCCCCAGTACCTCACCAACCTTCTCCACCCCTACACTCCTTCTCTGAGGCGTTGCTCCTCTGACACTGGTCTGCTCTCCACCAGGAGAATGTGGAGAGTTCACACCAGGCTGCGAACATTCGGCGACAGAGCCTTCAGGGTCGCAGCCCCCGCCCTCTGGAACTATGTCCCCCCTGAAATAATGGATTCTGCAACCCTGGAAACTTTCAAAAAACTCCTCAAGCACCACCTTTTCATTAAGGCTTACAATCTCAATATCCCATCTAAACAACTCTTGTTTTAATGTTTGTTTATTAGTATGTTTTGACTACCTTCTTTGCTATGTGTCCTTTGGTTCATAGTTTTATATAAGTCCAATTTATTATTATTATTATTATTATTATTACACGCATGCGCTGTACACGCACACCAAGCATGAGCTACCATGGCTACTAACAATTCACCAGCAAACCAGAAAACACAAAGTTCACAATTCGTAATACCTGTGAGGACAAACAAAATAAGCTGCAGAGGAACAACCCTGCAAACGTTCGGCACAACGAACCTTATCAGAAACTTCAAATATAATCACCCCGAGGAACAGGCCAGTCTCTCTGCTTGATGATCCAGTAAAGTGCATTATAAATTAAATATATTATTACTATTATTAATTTGCTTTTGAAAAAGGTATATAAATAGCAATATATTACCATATATGACACCACAAAGGGCTGCTGTAGCTCAGTGGGTAGAGTGGCCGTCTCCCATTCGGAAGATCGGAAGGTAGCCGGTTTGAGTCCCATCAGGGTCTACTTGTCTTAGGGTCCTTGAGTAAGCCCCTGAAACCCTAGCTCCCCGGGCGCTTCAAAGGGGCTGCTCACTGCTCCCTCAGGGTTGGGTCAAATGCAGAGAAATAATTTCACTATGTTGTACTGTGTATGGATGTATGTGATTTAAAAAAAGGATTTCTTCTTCTTAATACACACCATTTTGCACAATGTTTATATATAACATTGTGCAATATGCTGTGTATGATCGCAATAATATATCTATATATAAAGTGTTAGGGGGGTGCCCAGCCCCCCTTGAAGGTCAAGTTAATTTTATTTTATTTTATTTTCTATATAGTGCCAAGTCACAATAGACGTCATTTAAAGATAATTTTCTTATAGAGCAGGTCTATAAATTGTCCTTTTATTAAAAAAACTAAATAGCCTCATGTTATTTATCTTACTTACGCGATGGCATGTAATTTCCGCCTCTATATAGTTGCGCGTTTACAATTCTTCACTGCTCTCTGTATCGCGCACGCCGGAGTTCCAGCCCGATGCATGCACACACACACACACACACGTTTGCGCACACTCCCACTAGCGGACAGAGAGCGGGTCGGAAAATATGTTGCGTCAATCACCTAAAAAGGTTTGGGTAGGTGACCGACAAACCTTTTGTATAATATTTAATCCCCCTATACATTATCCAGCCCATTAATCCCACTCTTCATTTCTGTTGTGAAGATTTGCTTTGCTGGGAGAATACAAGTTTGCATATTATTTATTTTTTAAGTGACTAGTTGTTATTAGCAGGTATATGTTCTGTGTGTCCTTGCAAAGACATAGAGATTAGGTCCAAGGGTATTACAATTTTTTTGTATTTAAGTAGATGGGTTATCGGTTGTTTTTATTTTTAATTATTCAATCTTTTCAGAGTTGAAAATGATTGATACTGCGACTGTAGAAAAAGAGAAAGAATGTAGGATCCAGTATGTAATAGTGTTGCCTGTTTTTGGCAGGAACAGGCCTGAAGGGAAGATTTTGGAGACTGTGGGAGTGTTTGAGGCTGTTAAGCAACAAGGCAAATATGAAACAGGACAGGTGAGGCTCACTCAAACACACACACATTTTGTCCAGCTCTAATGGGCATTTTCCCTTAAAAGTAAAGTCAATTTTAAGGCTTACTTTATAATATAACTGTAAAGTACTGTGCTGTGTTTGCATATGATTGCTTTTCCATATTGTATAAATGAGTAGTTCTGTATTGTTATGAATGCCTGTTGGATCATTTCCAATAACTGTAATCTCATGGAATTTATGCCTTATCAAACCTCCTTCAGAGATAATCTCACAGCAGTTATGCTCTCTTCAGCTATTTCTCCACAGTGTGTTTGGCTACAGAGGCATTGTCTTGTTTCCCTGGCATGCCCGACTCTATGACAGAGACATTACTCCTCCCATGTCTGAAAGGTAAAAAAATATCTCTGGCAGCAGACATAACCAAACTGATTTTTGTTGGCTTTGTATGTGGGTGAGAGTTGTACAACTGAGATCCTTTTTCCCTCTCATGATGTTTCTTTAGCAAACCTGAACCTCCAGGATCCCATGGCTCCAAGGAGGTGAAGGGAAAGACCCACACCTACTACCAAGTCCTGATCGACACAAGAGACTGCCCTCACATAGTTAGTGAAAATATTTAAATTTAATGGCCGCTGAATAAATAAATAAATCCATCTTGCCCTAAGCTTCTTTTCGAATGAAAAGCTTCTATTCTTTCCTCCTTTTTCAGGATGAAAGGAGGTTAATTTCATATGTTAAAGCTTTAAAAAACGGTTCACCCAAAAATTTCATTGTCTACCCACCCCAATGCCAATGGGAAGTCAAGTGCTGTTTTTATTCCACAAAACATTTTTGGCGCTTTATTTGAAGACATAGTTGCAACAGTCTCAACTGAAAAAGGTGTGCTCCTGTTGAAAATAACCAAAATCCAATTTAAATGAGTTGCTACAGCTCGTGCAGCTTAAGCACAGTTCCCAAATGCCAGAGGTGCCAGGTACAGTTGTAAAAATTCTACAACCTATAATCTGTTAAATGTTGAGAATGCAACTCTGACAGTTCTTCCAATTTGGTTAGAATATGTAGTTAGTTTTTGGGTTGTGTTAATCTTTTTTGTAATGTGTATTTAAGACACTGTTACAGAAAAAAAAACAAGAGAGCCAATATCCATTGTTGCAAAAGGTTTAGCTTGGTCAGAATTTATCAGAGCTAAGGACAGGTTGGGGATGTCATCTTTTACCAGTGTTGTGGAGCATCACAGATTACACAACACTGTTTTTTGATGATGTCCTTCTTGTCACTTGTAGCCTCTATATTTGGACCCAGCATAGGATATTATTTGGCAACAATCAGAGAGGCTAAAAGCTAGAGTTGTGTAGTCTCAAACAGCTATTCCAGTTTAGACTCTTGGTTTGTGTTATGTTTCATAGTCTCAGAGGTCCCAGACAGAGGCAGTGACGTTTCTTGCCAACCATGATGACAGCAGAGCTCTCTACGCAATCCCAGGTATGAAGCTATAAAGGGATTGGTCAGGATAAATGGGTACAGATTCATCATTGACATGTTTGCCGCATGATATCACTGATTCGACATGTATATCCTGTTTACCCAGTTGAATAGGTTTTTCTATGGAGCAGTTAGGCTCCTAAAGCAGATAAAACTTCAAATTTTAGATGGTTATGTTGGCTCTATCTCATCCTGCTGTAGTAAAGTGTTGTGTGTTTTTTTCTTTTCAGGTCTGGACTATGTGAGCCATGAAGATATCCTGCCCTATAACTCTACAGAGCAGGCCCCAATCCAGCATGAGCTTTTTGAGCGCTTTCTCCTGTACAATCCTGCCAAATGTAAACACTCTTGAGCCGTAAACATTATCCAATACACTCTAAAATGGCTCAACAGGCTTTTTCTCTATTCATTAAAATTGAAGTTGATATTGTTGTTACAAACCATCACATAAAAAAACAAAATTTTCCCTGTTATACAACAAGTTATATCCTGTAACCAGGGCAATTCTGGATGCACTGTATAACAATTATTTGTGTGCATTGTCCTCCTGTAGCTCCTCCGTTTACAGCCAGAGACACTCTGAAGGCATGGCAGGAGAAGAACCACCCCTGGCTGGAGCTCTCAGATGTGCACAGGGAAACCACAGAGAACATCCGAGTCACTGTCATCCCCTTCTACATGGGCATGAGGGTAAATCATCAGCATCACCGATGGCATACAATCAGAGTAATACCACTGCTGCTTGATAATCGCAGTGTGTTGCCATACAAACTTAAATTGCATCTACATTGGTCTCATTTTAAGCCTTGCCAACCAACACATTGACTTCCTCTTTTAGCATGTTCCCTTTTGTTGGATTCTGTAGTCTATTAAGATACTAATGTAAATTGTCTACTGTACCCAGGAGGCCCAGAACTCCCATGTTTACTGGGTGAGTAGCTTAATTTTGTGGCCAATTGATGACATACTTCAAGGTGTATATTACCATTATCTTTGCTGGTAGACTCTCTGTATATTTCTGTGTGATTAAACTTCCTGCAGTGGCGGTACTGTATTCGCCTGGAGAACATGGGCAATGAGGTGGTTCAGCTGAGAGAGAGGCACTGGAGAATCTTCAGCCTGTCAGGAACCCTGGAGACGGTTCGAGGACGAGGAGTAGTAGGCAGGGTTAGTACATCAAAGTGCTCAGATTAGTTTAAGATTTATATATCAGATTAGTATGTTTTCCATATTCATCATCAGAGCATACTATTGTAGCAACTAATTTAAACAAATATCAACATTCTTTGTTAATATATAATATTATATATTAACAGGAAATTGTTCGTGCTCTTAGATGTTTTTAGAAATTAAACTTCAATTTAAACAAGTAAAGTTTTATTTTACATTTTATACTTTTTAGTTGTTCCACAATTCATGATATTTTAAAATGTATCAGGCAGAGAAAACAAACATAAAATTGCTCAATACAGTTCTTTTGATGGGATGCCAATTCGACTTAAAAAGACATGTTTTTCATGCAATCTTCACTGTAGTATCTGAGCTAAAAGTGTTGGTGCGCAAACTGTCTGAGGAACTGCACAAGCTTGATGATGCACAACTAGATGACATCAATAACATTAAATCATTTTACCTGGAAATTGAGTCTTACTTAGCAAAAAGAGCTCTACTGAAATTGCAGCAGCAATTGAGTTTTTTGGATGAAACATTACATTGTTGGTGCTGTATACAGCAAGTCACCCATCTGTACTCTCATACAGTATGGACTATGAAAATATAGCTGATTTGTTTTCCATTGGCATGGTAGTGCAACCCCGACTAACAAAGATCTATGAAATTGAGAAATTTACAATATTACCTGATTGGACCATGCAAATGGTAAATGGGTTCATTAATAAAGATTAAGATAGCGGATGAAAACCTCTAAAGGCTCTGTCACAAACAAAAACAGAGGGATGTTCATTAATTTGTAAAAATTTATGTGGTCAAATAGTTTTAACAGTTTAACTATTTGACCTGGGAGTTTGGGGATTTCAGTATTTACACCGCATAACTCAGTATTTACACATTATAATATCAAAAGTTTCAGAGAATCTGGAAGTAAGGAGCATGGACTAAAACCAATAATGAAAGCATTTAACCTTTGATCCCTCAGACGGCAATGCTTTGAAAAAACAATTATTTTTCAAACCAGGAATGCTTTGGAAAACCATAAGAAAAACAAGACTTGTCACTATATCAACAAATAATCCTTTATTCCTTTATTTATCACATTTTACACCATATATGTCAAGCTCAAGGCCAGCGGGCCACATCCGGCCCGGCGTGCAATTATATCCGGCCCGCGAGATAATTTTATATAGATCTATTATTATGGCCCGTCGATATGAAGCGCTGATAATACACAAACTACAGATCCCATAATGCAGTGCATCAGTAACTGAACAAAGCACTGCATTATCATGCGCTCGGATACCCGGGAACTTTCCCACGTCTACAACCGGCTACAACCCTGTTGAAAAGTTATTGCAAAGCTAGCCCCTCACAATGGCGGAGAGAAAAGTTGATTCTGAAAACAGAGCATTTCAAAACCGATGGGAGGCTGAGTACATGTTTACTGACATTGCCGGTAAACCTGTGTGTCTCATTTGTGGAGCTAATGTGGCTGTAATTAAGGAATTTAATCTACGACGGCACTACGAGACAAAACATCAGGAGCTGCAAAACCTGAGTGCAGAGGAGAAGATACAGAGAGTAGAAGAGTTAAAGAAGACTCTGAGATTTCAGCAGATGTTTTTCACCAGAGCAAAATCCCAACGTGAAGCTGCTGTGAAAGCAAGTTTTATTGTGGCAGAGGAGATAGCCAAATCAGCCCGTCCATTTACCGAGGGAGATATTCTGAAGAGCTGATGATGAAGGTGTGCGATGTCTTGTGTCCAGAAAAAGAGCAGATGTTTGCAAATGTAAGCCTGAGTAGAAATACTTTATTTTATTTAAAGTTTAAGTTTATTTATTCTGAAATAATATTCCTGTCTGTTTTATTCATATTTATGTTCAAACATGTAGTTTCAGTGTTTTCAATAAATGTTTATCCTGTTCGGCCCGCGACCTGAAGTGTGCTTTGAGTTTTGGCCCCCTGTGCAATTGAGTTTGACACCCCTGTTTTACACAGTACATACATAGAGTACAACGTTTTGAAATTAATCTCTGAATTTTACCCATCCCTGAGGGAGCATTGGGCGGCCCTTGTGATGCGCACTGGGAGCTGAGGTTCTAGTTTGCAGCAGGAATAAAAAAGTAGTGTTCATTTAGTAACAAGGAGTGGTTTGCACTTCTTACTGACTTTAGCTCTGTTCGATTTTTTTGTAAAATAGACTTTGAATTGTCATATTTGTATTTAATCTACACACTGGTATAAAATCAACATTCCATTTCTCCATCTGAGTCGTGGTTTGCCCCGTTTCTCCAGTTTTGTGCGTACAGATGGGTCAGAGTTGGCGTGTAAGACTGCACATTTTCCCATAAAGTTTGCGGTTTATAAATCCCACGGATTGCGTAAAAAGCGGAGTACGCAATATTTTGTGCGTACGCAGTGTTTACAAATGAAACCCCTGGATCTTGCCTAGACTGCTCTTAAACTTCTTCTTACAACATCTGAACCATTATAAAGGTTATAATGGTTATAAAGGATCCTTATAAAGGATTTATAAATGGTTTAGAATTAGGTTGCAAACACTTGCCAAGTCAACATTTGCAGTGCATCATCAACAGTTAACATTAATATACAGCTCATAACTTAGCTCTAAATTTATCAATAATGGTCACTATTTGACTATATCAAGTTAGCAGTATAGGCAAGGGTGCTCATTTTTTGGTAAGCATAAGGTCTCTGATTGGTTGTCCCAATACTTTTTCACCGCTCTGTAATTTGTAATCAAATACGCAATGGATGCAAATCCCGACTTTCACTTTTGAGACAGAGATATTGTGAAACCATAAGTGGGTTTACATGGACAGCCCTTTCCAAATGAAATTTCATTCCTTTGCAAGGGGGTAGTCTAAGTCCTTTCGGGAAGACGTGCGGAAAGGCAACCGCTGCATGTAAACAGTGTTTGCCTTTAATGCATACTTTTAAAAAAAAAAAGGCTGGAAAAACATAAAAGATTCCAATTTGATGATTGGCAACGTATGCCTAAGTATCACAACTAGCAAGAGGGTCAGTCCCCCGGACTTCACTTTTTATTGAGCATGAATGAAGTACTTAAGGTACTGGGATAGGCTCCAGCCCCTGCTCGCTTAGAATGAATGTATCAAAGACAGCTGTCATGACTAGGGTCTTGGTTCTCAGGATGAAGCGCAGGATGAGGAGGTTCTGCCTTTTCACGTGATGTCTGTTAATTGATTAACGTGCCATTTCTGGTGAGTTTATCACACATCCCGGCCCAACTAATAACGTAATATTTGATAATGTTGTATTGTCAGTCAGAGTTACCACTCAGAAGTAAGACAACGCCTTTTCTTCTCTCTACCTCTTGTCTCCAGAATGAGTAAACATGAGTTATTATCAGCTGTTTCTTCATTAAAAGTATAACAGCCAAGATGTCACGGTAGACGCCCACCCTCTGATTAAACCCGTCATATCCCTTATCTTATCTATCTCATATCCTTGGCCCCATTCTCTTCATACTGTACATGCTCCCCCTTGGCCATGTCATTAGTCGATATGGACTCTCATTCCATTGTTACGCTGATAACACCCAAATCTATATAAAAACTAACACATGTTCCTCCGCAGCCTCTCCATCCTCATCGTCATCATCATCATCTCCCCTGTCAACTCCACGTTTGTCTGGAGGAGATAAAGGTGTGGATGAAAAACAATTTTCTCCAGTTGAACAGCTCCAAAACCGAAGCAATTTTAATTGGCACCCCATATCAGACCCAGTCTTCCTCCATAACCAGTATTACCTTCTCTGGTCACGACATTCCCCTCTCTTCATCAGTCACCAACCTCGGCGTAAGATTTGACCCTCAACT
>VRLP01004664.1:0-45888 GCA_009660295.1 Lophius piscatorius
CACACACACACACACACACACACACACACACACACACACACACACACACACACACACACACACACACACACACACTCACACACACACACACTCACACACACACACACTCACACACACACACACACACACACACACACACACACACACACACACACACACACACACACACACACACACACTCACACACACACGCACTCACGCACACACACACACACACACACACACACACACACACTAACCTTAGGGTAATGGATCTCTATTAGCGCTCTATTACCGACATCTGTAACACCGGAGCGCCGCGCCAACATCGCTAACAAGGGCAATGTATTTGGAAGTCACTCGCCCGCTCCCTCCGGACACCGCCTCTCATTACAAAGCTATCAGGACCGTTCTGTTTGCCCGGACACCGCGTTTGACTGGGTGGAGGAGGAGGAGGAATGGTGAAATAACAATTAAAGGCCCCACCGCAGCGGCGTTAGAGGTTTCGGGGGGGTTTATCCCTAGGGTGCCCTAGAGGTCTGGCTGCTCTTGACCCCTCCTCCTCCTGATCAGAGGGAGACAATGCCCGAGCAGGAGAGTAGTTTATTATTACGGGACCTAATTCTGAGGTTCCGAGCGGGTCATGAATGATTTAGAGGCCGAGGGGATTTGTGTGAATGTTCCAGAGGAATGCCACTGGAGTCCGGGTTTCTCCGGGCTCCTCGATGAATGAACATCAGAACCAGAGAACAGGTGACCAGTTTAGCTTTTCTGTGGACTGGTTCTAACAGAATGTGGGTTCAGAACCACTCAGAGGTCATTAAATCTCTCAACAACCAGAAGGTCTTAGAAACTTCCTGAATCATTTCCCACCGTCACTGAGTTCTATTTTAGTTTTTTTTTGAGCCGGCATCAGTCCTGATCTTAATTATCACGTGTTTTTAAGAAAGAATAACAACGACTTAGACGCGTCTTTCACTTCAGTTCTGATAAGATCGGAAAAAAAAAAAAAAAGTAAAATTCTTTTTTTAATACAATTTTTTTTTTTTTTATATAAGATCATTGAATTTTTTTTTTTGCAATCAACAATTTGTGGGACACGTCAGTTATTAGCAATATCACTTTATTTAAATACCATTTTTAAGTATTAGATAAGTAAAAAATGTTTTAATTGTAATGGGTTTCAATGGGGACATTTTTGTCCCTAACATGCTGTAAGAAATTTTTTTTTTTAAATAATGAATTAAGGACCAGTTGAAATTCCTCCAAATATGTATTATGTAAAAGTAAAATATACATATATCTATACATATATAAAAAAAAGTGTAAAGACAATAGCTTCCCTAGTTTGGGGTTAAAGAAAAACCCTGAAAATGACTGACGGCTCCAATCTGAGTAATAGAAAAGGATGCGATCACATCCCGGAGCTGCCACTCTAATGCACCACAAAAGAAGAAGAACAAGTCGTGCATTTAAGCCGCGCAACCCCGCCGACACCGTCGGTCACGGCGTGTTTAGATAAACACACGGAGAGGACGGATTTAGCATAAGTCCGTCACAGCGGCGCTCGCGGCCTGACCGTATGCGGGCTGTCAGACATTGTGTGCAGCTTGATGAGGCTTTATCCGGTCGGCGTCGGAGCCAAACTTGTAAACTAATCTATGCATTAGCCCGGCTGGCACCGAGCGCCCGATCGCTCCTGTGGAACCTGGAGTTTGGAGCTGTTTGTCGCCTGCCAGCGATAAGAGCCTGAGCAACAAAAAAAAAGAAAAGTGGGCTTAGCTCCTATTCTTTTCACCCGGAATCACTTTAGTCCATTTATCGCCCTACCTGTCTCTGAGACCTACGGAAGATTAAGGTCAGAGGGGGAGAAGAAGAAGAGGAAGAAGAAGAAGAAGAAGAAGAAAAAAGAGGCTCCCCTCTCCTCGGAGCACTTTTAAAATTCATAAGTCAAGAGGCTTAACCCAACAATGAGAATTCTAATATTTTATGTAAGAATAGCTGACAGGGGATTTTTTCTTTTTCTTTTTTTTTTCTTTCCTCTTGCTCTGTTCTGCTCTGAGTTTTGTGACGAGAGCGAAGACGAGTGACGATGACGGACACAAATCCAACCCAATCACATCACAGCGAGAGCGAGGCAGAGAGAGAGAGAGAGAGAGAGAGAGAGAGAGAGAGAGAGAGACCCGTCGAAATTAAAACCTTTTTTCGATGTGCGTCCAGATTCCCCCGTCTGACTCTTCTTTTTTTGTAGATCTCCGCTGCCAAGTTGTCCAATCTTTGAGGTCTAACTTCGGCAGCTGCCAGATCTTCTGCTGCTTCTTCTGTTTCCATCCTCTGGTGTCTGAATTCATTTCGGCTGAGCTGCTTAAGCTCACGGTTCCCTTGCGGCGGTGAGCGGCGAAGGATGCCGGCGTTCCTCCTGATTAGGGCCGATGCAGACGTCTGAAGTTAACGGCGACAATAAAATCACAACGCAGACCGGAGGCGTCTTCGTCCTTTTCCCCCAACATCCTACAAGGGACATTCGCAAACTTCCAAATCTACTGTGACCCACCCAAAACCTTTATTCACCATCCGGGCCAACACATGGGACCACCAGTAGGGACTATGGGCTTCAAAGTATTTTCATGAATTAGTTCTTAAGACGACCCCTAAGAGAAGGTCCAGGTCAGATTCATGAAGCCTTTCCTGACCTTGGTGGTCCCATCCTGCACGAAAGCTGGACACTTGTTCTTGTGGTCCTAATTAGCATATGTAAACGCCTCCGCTAATACACAACACAAGAAAATGGGATGCTACCTGCATCTGGAGGGGGGCCCACAGGGACTAAGAAGGGACCCTATCCCTGGACCAGGACATAAGATGAACCAAAGACTCTGATGGACCAAACAGTTTCAGATAGACCAAAGACTCTCTGATGGACCAAAGACCCTCTGACGGACCAAAGACTCTCTGATGGACCAAAGACCCTCTGACGGACCAAATGTCACGGATCATCTTCTAGAAGAAACTTACATCTGAACTTCATTCTGAGATACGGTCCACGGGACCTTTTTTCTCCCATTTTAATATTATTTATTTCTATTTTTCTCATTTTTCATGACATAAATGTTGTTATTGTTATCATTATTTTTAATTTTATGATTAAAAAAACTGCTGCAGTAGCTCTACTGTTTAGGACCCGGTCGCCGGTTCGATAGTTGACCCTCCTCAGACCACATCAGTAGGTTCTAACCGTCACAGACCAGGAACCGCCAACAAGACCTGATGTTCTGGAGATGCTCTAATCATTCCGATTCTTATGATTCCCCATTTTTCCTGCTTTTAACATCAACTTCAGGGCAAAACGTTGACTTCCTGCCTGATACAACACACACGGCGACCGGTAACGATGGTAACCAGATAATCAACTTAAGTCTGCCGTCACCTGCCAGTGGTTATAATGTTGTGGCTGACCGGGGATCTGAAATTGGATTGAAGGACGTCCGGACTCTTAATGAACAAAAACCTCACAAATCATGTGACTTGGTATGAAAAAACTTAATAAGGATATTCGACACAGGACTGAGTGTAAATTACCCAGAATGCACTGGGCTGCTCCTGTGACTGCTGTTTTTTTTCTTTTCTTAAAACAACCCATGGAGGTCATCGTGGTCGGTCTCCTGCAACGAGATTAAGGTAAACATCTCCGTGTAAAAGTACCGGTCCGTACACAAAGAACCAACAAGATTTAAAATCATTTAGAAAAAGGGAAGAAAAAAAAAGGGTTGAAAAGAGCAAACAGAACCTTAAACTCTCAGGGAGAACGGGGCGCCCACTCACTCGCCCTCTTAATAATCTATACCGTGGTCCGTTTCTATAATGCAGAGTAAATCCCAGAGCGGTTCCGCGCCGCGGTCGGACTACAAGCGAACGCAAATGCCTCGCGGTCTTGGCTGCCCGCCACCAGCCGGTGCTCCAGTCAGCTGTAGGTAAGGAGAAGACGGAATGTTCTGCAGACTCTCAAAGCCCAGGGATCGGCTTTTTTGGACCGCTGTCAAACTCCTCCGAAAAAATTCCGGGAATCTCCGAGAGGCCCCTCGGAGCCGGGACGGCGGTGGAGGTCAGAGGCGGCTCGGAGTGCGGCGCGGCGGCGTTACGGCGGTGTTATTGTGGCGTTTTACATCACAGACACCGGCAGACGTGTGAACAGGCTTGACTGCAGGTGTTTTAGTTGGGTTTTTTAAAAAAGTAAAAGGTCTTATGAGTCAAAAACATCCGTTTAAGAACCTGGATGGACTTTTTCAGAGTTTCACATTTTCTACAGGTTCATTTCTTTTCTTTCCTTTAATGTCCTTTTTTCTTCTTCAGGGCATTTATTATTTTACTACTTATCTGAATTTACCCTGAAATGATGGTCAAGCATGTTTACACATTTATAAAAGAAAAGTGTGTAGGTTGTATTTCATGGGAAACAGAGATTTTTTTTTAAAATTTTCATCTAATTATCTTATTCGCCTTTTAGTCATAATTCAATGTTTCAACATACAGGACAAATCATAGAACAGGACCTTTTCAATAACCATCCCTCCTCCTCCTCCTCCTCCTCCTCCTCCTCCTCCTCCTCCTCGGGGGCCCCTTTGACCTGTGGCGTCCCCCAGGGCCCCGTCCTCGGCCCCTTACTCTTTAACATCCACCTGCTGCCACTGGGTCGGATTATAAACCGGTTCAGTCACATTATTCAAAATGTCTCAAAGTATTCAAGACATATACTTGAAGTTGAAGCCTGGTGGATGAAGTATTTCAGAAGTTTTACTTGAGTAAAAGTACTATTACCACACTGTGGAAATACTCGGCTATGAGTGAAAAAAGTTATTCCTGCATTCAAAACCTTATTTAAGTAAAAGTATGTCAATATTATCTCCAAACTATCAAAGTAAAAGTAAAAGTACTCATTGGTGTTTTACTGTGACTGCTGTGGACGTGAAAGGATGAGGTAATCTAACTACTCTATCATCTCTGACATGTATGAGAACTGTAATCTAAAAAGTAACTAGTAACTAATAATGCAGTGGAGCATGAAGTCCAATTTTATAGTCGTAGAAATGTAGTTACGTAGAAGTATATAGGAGTATAAAAGGGAAATACTCAATTAAAGTACTGGTACCTCAAATTTGTAGCAGAGTACATGTACTTAGTTACTTACTTAAGTGTTCGTAAATGTATATTATATTTCCCTTATAAATACATTTTCACAATAAGAATGTGTTCGCGCCGCTCAGAGGTACTACTACTGAGAAAGTAATCCAAAAAGTAACTAGTAACTACAGCTGTCAGTCAAATGTGGGGGAGTAAAAATGTAAAGTAGCGTAGAATGTAAAATACTCCAGTATCGTCCAGTTACCCCGAGTACAGCACTTGAGTAAAAGTACTTGGTCCCTCAGAGAAGACAGATGTTGTGGTTGACCCCCCGGGGGGCAGATGTGGAACCACAGGGGCAAGCCCCCCCCCTTAAGAAGAACCTCGCGGAGACCCTCTTAGAGTATTTGGGTCATTGTATTTGTTTGAGGGATTCGAGGGGGTGCAGTGGGAGACGGGGGAGTGAGGAGGGGTGGGGTTGGGTGGGGGTTGGAGGCTCAGCACGACTCACCAATAAATATGCCAAGCTGCTTTCTTTCTCTTTTTTTTTTAAGGAAGAAAAGAGAGATTTACATGAGCGGTATAATATTCCAGTGTGTAAGTGATATTTGGGCCAGCTGTGAATGACACACACACACACCCACACACACACACACACACACACACACACACACACACACACACACACACACACACACACACACACACACACATCACCCCTCGATTGAAGCTAAATAAGAAAATTGAAAGCAAAAATGTGGAAATTAATTTCATGTCTGGCATTTTCAGCCAAGAGTGGGCGGAGCAGAGATTCGCCGTTAAGCGTTTTGGCTAATTGAATTTTGTTTCTTAGAGTCGGGGCAGCAGAGGAAAACTTTTTTTCTCTATTCTAATTATTCAACCCACAGAGATGTTCTTTCGGATTCTTCCGTGTCTCTGATTCTAAATCGTGTCGGATCTTCGACTCAATCCATCATAAAACAGGCTCAGAAAAAAAACGGTCCTCTGATACCAACTGGGTCTGAGCCAAAGAGGCTCCACCCCTTTAGAAACAGAGTCCTGAAAAACTACAAGTCTGCGTCTATAACCGGTTCCAGGTGGACTGGACCCACCCACACCTGATCACTACCAGCACTGTTCCACCAGATCACTTCAGCAGATCAATCTTCAGAAGCAGGAAGTTGTCTCCTAGCTCTCACCAGTAGCACACTATGCCAAAATCCACAGAAATTCCAGTAGGCGATTGAAATCCATCAGTTTGAAGAGGGTTCTGAAGCAGTTTTTTAGGTTCTGGGTCTCCACAGATCCACAGGGGGTCATTTAATCTACACATGGAGAACACTTGGCATGGAGGTGGACGTGGAATGTTGTGGAGATGATCTGCTGCTTCAGGACCAGGACGACTCGTCATGATGGAGGAAGACATGGATTCCACTGAAGGAGAATGTCGGGTCATCAGTCAGTAATTTCACCGCTGAATGGATCAAAAGGAGTAAAATTCAAGTTCTGGAGTGTCCTAGTCAGAGTCTGGACCTGAACCCCGCTGAGATGCTGTGGTGGGACCTGAGGCGATCAGTTCTTAGAAGCTGCTCTGAGAAGAAGAGTGGTCCAAAATTCCACCACCGTCACGTCAGACACGGATCTCTGGTCATCAGAAGAGTTTTTGTTGCAAAAAAAACACAAGGGGTCCAATACTTTTTCACAGCGGCGCGGATGGATTTTACTTCCTCACAAACGTCGTCACAGAACTTCGTCCACAATGAGTCACGGAAACAATCAGAAGAATGGCCTTCAGAGCTGAAAGCCTTCCACGGACCCAAAGAGACAGGAAGCTGGCAGGAAAGGTCATAATACAGGGGTGGGGTGGTGGTGGGGGCTGATAAACACGCCTCTCCTCCACAATGGAGTCTTTGTTAAACGCACAATTTAATACGTAAATATTTGACGGCGGCGAGGGCGAGCAACTCCCAGAACACGGCATCAGCCTCTACCTGGCTGCATGTTTGAAGACCTCCGCGGCTCATCCTGCTGCTCAGGCTAATTGGAGCTGGGGGGGAGGTTTTGAGGGGGGGGAGGGGGGCGACTGAGTAAAATCCCCTAATTCCTGGATTATAATTTAAAATATTCCAAAATGCTAATCAGGGAATTGCAAACCAACAAAGGGATAATAAGATGGTCATCCAATTACTGGTGTTCCCCCCCCCCTGCCTATGTTTGGAGGTGAGGGGGGGGGCCGTGCGTCGACCTGAAGCCTCTTCTTCTTCTTTTTTTAACGGTGGAGGACGGAGCGATCCGGCTCAAGCTGCGAGCGAAGAGGAAGAGGAGCGTCTGTACTGTCTCACAAATATGTTAATCAGGGTCCAGATATTCACACACTTAATTAGCCGGGGCCCAGGTTGTTTCATTTTGATTGGAGGGGGGGAGGGGGGAGCGTAGGGAGGGAGGGGGGTCGGGGCCGGTGCTGAGGGGGTAAAAAAAGAAAAGGAGACGGTTTACTTTTCAACGGCAGATTTAAACACGGCCTGTAGGTGATGAGGAGGTTTTGTTAACTACTGCACCCCGATGAACTTTTCCTCCCCTCGTTTCCTGCGGCGGGCGGGGGGGGCTGGTGGTGGGGGGGGGGGGATCCAGTGCGGGGGAGATTAGGCTGTCATTTGCCGGCGAGCGTTTCCATTTGGAACATGAAGTGATTGCGCTAATTGAAGTGGCATTCGTTACATTAGCACATTATATGTCGAAAATGAGTCCCCCCCTCTTTTTACCTACACGCCACGCCGGGGGGGGATACCGGCGCCGCCGTCAGAAGATTGAGAGCGAGAGAGAGAGAGAGAGTGGGAGAGAGGGAGAGAGAGAGAGAGAGGGAGAGAGAGAGAGGGAGAGAGAGAGGGAGAGAGAGAGAGAGAGAGAGAGAGAGGGAGAGAGAGAGAGAGAGGGAGAGGGAGGAAAATGCAAACGCCTGGATAGACGTCGTTAGACATGAAATCGGACATTTTTTTCCCGGGCTGGAATGTCCCGGTGAAGGACTCTGATGTCGCTCGCCGTTGCCAAGTGTGTACCCAGGTGTACCGGAGCACAATATCACCGTTTGGCCGGCGCTGTGAGAGTTTACGGCGCCGCTCCAGCTGGGAGGAAGTCAAATACAACAGATTTTATACGGTGAAAATGTAGAGGGGGGGGGGCGCCGGACCCCCGTCTGTCTGTGTGAGTCTTAGACTGAAGAGTTTCGCAGAACAAACACAACATGATAGTTTTGAAGGAGGGTCTTATTAAATCATCAAAGAAGGTCATCTAATATTCAAATCATGAAAACTGAAGTTTGAATCACCTTCAGCAGAAACATCTGCAGCCAAACCCTCCTGATGACGGAGGTCCGACTCTGACCTCACTGTGGTGGAATTCTGGCCCGCTCTTCTTCTCAGAACCGCTTCAGTGCAGCAACACTGGAGGGTCTGATCCCCACAGGTCCCACCCCAACATCTCAGTGGGCTTCAGGTCCAGACTTAGACTAGATGACCTGACATTCTCCTGCTGGGGAAAGAATGTCTTCCTCCATGATGGCGAGTCGTTCTGGTCCAGAAGCAGCAGATCTTCTCCACAACATTCCACGTCCACCTCCATGTTGGACCGGAGGTCTGATGTTCTTCTGGTGGAATGCTGTGTTTGGTTTCCACCAGATGGAACGGGTCAACTTTTACACTCATCAGTCCAGAGAAGGTTCTCCCAGAAGCTCTGAGGGTCATCAAGGTGCGTTGTGGGTAAATTCAGACCAGCCTCAATGTTCTTCTGGGTCAGCAGAGACTTTTTCTTCACCACTCTCCCAGTATCTTTGGAATAACAGAGCCGCGACCTCTGACCTTTACTGAGGTGAGAGAGGTCTGAAGTTTCTGTAGTCACTTCCTGAATGAACTTTCTCCGCGTTCTGGAAGGTGGTCCACTTCTATGAAGGTTCACTATTATTCCAAGTCTCTTCCATTAGTAGATAAAGTGTCTCACTGTGGTTCTGTGGCGGTCCAGAACCTTAAGAATAGATTAAGAACCCTTCCCAGACAACCACCTTACTGAATTTCTGTTGATTTTGGCAGAGTGTGCTACTGGTGAGACCTAGAGACAACTTCCTGCTTCTGAAGACGCTCTCCTGAAGTGATGATGTGACTGAACAGTGCTGGTAGTGATCAGGTCCAGGAGGGTCAAGTCCAACTGGACCCAGTTTTGTATTTCTAAGGATGTAGTTTCTGAGGGGGCGGAGCCTCTTTCACTGAGACCCGGTTGGTCCAACGAATACGATTCTTGTGTAAATCTTCTATATTGTGTTTATTCAGGTTGTGTTATCTTACATTTGTTTAGAATCCGACCCGGTTCAGTCTGAGAGACACAGAAACAGAAGAAAGCACTCTGCGGTGGTAAACCAGAACTTTTTTCATTCTCCGTTTATTTCTGTGTCTGAATGTTAGAGATGTGATCGGCGTCTGGAGCTGGTGTTGTTGTGGGGAACGGGGCAGCGGCCCATGTCGTCCCGGGCCTCCTTCGGTTAATTGGAATGGTAGACTGTTGAGTCAGCGCTCTAATCAGAACCTTGTCTCGGAAACCGAGACGACTTTATGGGAGAGGATTTGAATCACAGGCGACCCAGTTCGTGGAAATCCTTTAAAGGGAATGGCGCCTGTTGCGAAGGACACATTAGTCACTTCAGAAGGTCCTGTTGAGCCGGGCCATCGGGTCCGTAAAGAATCCCACAGTGGAAAAAGAAGAAACCACAGAGTCTAAAAATAACCTTCCAGGACAAAAAGTTCAAGAACTGGGCTTTTTTTCCAGCAGTAATAGATTACTGGGTCGGGCACACGGCCCACTTCATGCTTTCTGCAGATTCTGTTCATTTAGTCCAGAACCTTCAACCAGAATCGGCCACTAAATCATCAAAAGAGAGATAAGACGAACGCTAAAGAGTTCAGAACTATAGAGATGTTGATGGATCTGATCTGTCAATCAAACACTTCAGAACGGACATTTTAACATCATCGTCATCCTCTTTATTCTTTTTATCCTCTGGGACGTCATATTCTATTGTTTGTGTTTATATTCCTCTTTGAAAGTTTTCTCCCATTAATATTTTTGTTTCTACTTTGAGATTTGATGTAATTTCAAATTTTTTATTCACTTTTCTGTGGTTGTTTTTTTTTGCGATGTCATAGTTTTTTTTTATGTTTTTTGTTTTTTTTAGATTATTTTTTAAATTCCTTTAGTTGATTTCTTTTATTTTTATTCTTCCTGATTTTATTTTTTTTTTCCTCTTCCTCGTTTTATTTCTTCTCCTTCTTTTCTGTTTTTCTTTAATTCAAATTTTATTTTTAAGATGTTAATGGCGTCTTTTATATATTTCAATGTCCAACCCACTTTTTAAATTCTTCTTTTATTTGGTGAGTTTCCGTCTAACATTCACCTATCGCATGAAAAATAATGCCTCGTTTGTTCTTCCTCGTTTGTACGAAGAGAAATACGTCCGTTTCAAACGAGGTATTCGTCGACGCCCACATACTCGTACGCCTCCTCTGAAGTTTGGATCCATAAATCCACAGGGTGGCGGTGAAAAGTTTCGGTAACGGCTAAAACGTTGAAGGAGATTGTTAAAAAAATGGAGCTCGGAAATAAACAGTGGAAGTAGCGATTTTGCAAAAGCGAATCCTTAGATTGAAAGTGAAGTTTATGTCCGAAACACAGTTTCTTTTTAAAAAAAAGTTCTTTCTAGTGAGTAAAATATGAAGTACTAGAGTAAAATAAGATAGCTCTCAAATCTGGACTAAATCGGACCAACGGTTCGGAAGTTATGCCCGAATACTTTTGGAGATAAGCTCCCCCTAGTGTCCGAAATATAGAACCAACCATTCGCCAAATCATTCACTTCTTCCTCGCACTAAGTTCCATGTGGTTATAATGTTTGAAAATGATAAATGAAATAGTTTTTGAGTTATTGTGAAAACAAACAGAAAGTTCCGACTCTTTCTGTAAAAAACTATAAATCTATAAAGTATAAAGTTTTTTCCTTTAAGCTCTTTTTTTTTTACATTGACTAAAATCGTAAAGGATCATCTTGTCCATCTTGGTTTGACCTTTTGACCCCTCCCCCTGTTTACAGTCCGCTTGAGTCTCTCTGAAGCACCAGGAGGAAGATCCAAGCGCTTTGATGATTCATAATCTGGAGACCTTCGTGTTCGAGGTTCCTTCTCAGCGGCGTTTAAAACCGTCCCGCCATCGTGATGCTCTGAACTCCATCCGGCGCCTTGAACCCAGTTAAAACGTGGCGCCCAACGCGCGGCGCTTAACCCGCGTGTCATTCCAAAACCTTCCCCTCGCTCCACCACAAATTTGACGCCGAGACGACCTCGCCACAATGCCGTCCTCGCCGCTTTGACTCGCCCCGCCGCCTTTTGTCCCGAATCTCGACGCCAAATTGCATTTGTTCCAAGTGTCACGCTAACGTATGAAAAAGTTTAAGACGTCGGCGGCTTAATCTGACAGCGGAGGTTTTAGTTAAAGCAAACGTGTCATATTGTACTTCTATTAGCAGGTCGCCATTGCGCTATTAGTGACACCCCCGAGTCAGCGGCGTGTCACCTTAATTTAAAGTTAAGCGCTGTGACAGTTTAATATGGCGGCGAGATGAAAGCCGCTTCTGTTTCCGGGCGCCGCGTCAAACCTTTTTCAAAACGGGCGATAAATAGGGCTTATTGTTTCAGCGATTGAGAGGAAGTGTCTGTCTAATGTGCCTTTATTCCAGTCTTCCTCCTCCACCTCCTCCACCTCCTCCTCCTCCCTCTCTCCCTCTCTCATGGAGTGTTTTCAAGCAGGAGCGGCGCTACCTAGAGGTGGAAGATTAGGCTTTGAACACGGGCTGAGTGTCTGTCAGCCGTGGGTCGGGCTCAGCGAGGTTGAGGGACGGGAGAGACGTCGGACTTTTAATGGCGGAACCAGGAGACAAATGGTGGCACCGTCTCTAAGCCGTTTCCTCTGTCTCCTCCTTACACCACCCTAATCCACCCGCCATGAACTTTGACTCAATTTGCGGAGGACAATAGCCAGTCATGGTAGCAAATACAAATCAGTTCTTCAGAACCGGTTATGGAATTGAAGCCTTGATTATTCTGCTGCACATAAAAACGTGTGCAGCAGAATAATCACCCCCCCCTCCTCCAGCTCAATCCCCTCCACCTCAATCCTCACCCCTCCCTCAACATGATGGACCAACTCAAGAACTCCTCCGGCAACAGACTTCTCCAACCTCTGACCGGGCCTCCATCAGACTTTGGTCTGTGGTCACAGAACCGGACTCATCTGGACCACCTCATGCCGCCAACCTCTGCACATGAGGTCACGACCTAAGCATGCTGGGATATCTGTCTCGTCATGTGACCTGTGTATATATATATATATATATACACATATATATACATATATAAGTATATATATGTGTATATATATATATATATATATAGATATACAAATATATGTATGTGTGTGTATATATGTTCTTTTATATTATATATGTATACTACTACTATATATATAGTATCTATATACATATATTTATATGTGTGTGTATGTATATAAGTTAATTTATATATGATGTAAGTATAAATATATATAAGTATGTATCTATATATGCATGAATAAACAAGTAGTGACATAATAAGAAATCTAATAAAAAATATAAATACATATATATATATATATATATAAATACATATATATATATATATATATATATATATATATACACATATAGTATACAGAATGCATTTAAGTACATGAATGATATTTTGCAGTATTGATCAAATGTATTTTTTCATATATTTAGATGAATATTAATCTATAATAGGTCCCTATTATTATACCAGTTATTATTCTATATATTAGTACTTTGATGAGGATCATGTAAATACACACATAAAATAAAATCTCCTACCTTCCTCTTCCTCTTCCTCTTCCTCTTTAATCCCAAATGAACGCTGAATGTTTATATTACTCTTTTTTTTTTAATTGCCTATTCTGTTGTTCTGTTTTTTTAGTTTACCTGCTGCTATAAGACAATTTAATAAAATCATTTCTACATCTACGAAGAGAAGAATCTCAGGCTTAGGTTGTTTTTTTGTTGTTTTTGTTTCTAACCAGCTCCTGTGAGGGTCTCCAACCCCTCTGAAGCCTCCGATTACCCAACCACAGATAAAAATTGCCGTCAAAGGTGGCGAAGGACGACCTCGGCTTGTTGGAACATAAAAAGAGAGCGCCTCGCCGCGGGTGTCCTTTGACACGTCATTAGCGAGCGGGGAGGTGGAAGTGACACAGGTTGCTCGCTCAACAGAAACCAACTCCCATTAAAAAAGAAAACACGGCGCCGACCATCCCCTCTTCTTCTGTCCTCGGGCTACAGGTGGGCAATTTTGATGGCTGCACAAAAAGGGGGCCTGGGGGATCCCGGCGTCAAGATAAGGAGGACTATTAGACCGGGGAAAGGGTCGGTGGGCAGCGAGGGGAGAGAGGGAGCTTTCGCCCGTTTGTTTTCCCTCCCTCTTCCCTTCCTCCACCATCTTTTATTTTATGCGGGGCGGAGGAGAAACGAGGTGCCGTGAAGCTTGAAAGAGTGTCTGACATCTGAAGTCTTCTGATAGCTCCCCGCGATGCTCGGGGAGAAAAAAAAAATTAACTCTGACGCCCAGATCAAGCCTCAGGAGCTTAATTACATCAAAGAGAAAAGGGATCCTTGTTATATTCAGTCCAAACAAAAAAAAAAAAAAGGGGGGGGGAATGATCAGTAGTTTTCAAGGCTTTGTTTGACATTGAGACGACGTGAATGTAAAAATAAGAAGGCAGAGAGAAAGAGTGTGTGTGTGTGTGTGTGTGTGTGTGTGTGTGTGTGTTTGGAGGGGAGAGGAAGTTTGCCACGCAAGAGAGGGCTGGCAGGAAGTGAGGAAGATTATCAAAAGACGACAAGTCATTGGACGTCAGAGAAGGAGGTTCGTGCGCGATGTCAAACGCGAAGCAATCAAAAAGTCCGGAGAAGATAATGGACGGCTGCAAAAAAAAAAAAGGTGTCTTGGCAGGGGCCTCCCCCTCCCCCCCCCCCCCCTCGGCCATCCTATTGACAGGGATGACAACGGTCCCACGACGCACCATTATCCTTGACCGTCAAGCCGACATCAAATGGGCAGGGAGCTGTCGCTGTCAGGAGGAGAGAAAGAAAGGCCTCTCAAAAAGTGGCGAGCTGCAGAGAGAAAGAACGCGAGGGCGAGAGAGAGAGAGAGAGAGGGGAGGGGAAGGCGGGATGGAGACCGCCAGAGATGAGCTTGTTACGTACGAAACTCGCCACCTTGCTTCTCAGTCGGTGTGTAAATAAGCCCTCAGAGATGTTCTTGAAAAGGCAGGCGGGAGAGCGGATCAAGAATGCGACGGCTTGTTCTCCCGTCAGGCGGGCGATGTCGTGCATGTGTTTGCGTAAACCTTTACTTCGGGACGGCAGCGAGGGAGAGGAGCAAAGTGAGTCGGGTGGCGAAGGGCGGGGAGCTTTTGAAGGGAGATAACACAATCCGCGTCTCCGCTACGCGCCGCGTCTCATCTTTGTGATGTTAAGAAGCAAATAAAAAAAAAAAGAAGATAAACAAGGGCTGAATTTCAAACGGTCCTGTCACCGATTCTCACTTCAGTACCGCCAGAGCGGAGATACCAACTCTGATTGTTCTGGAGCGGCTCGCACTCATATCGGGTTTTGTTATCTGAAGGTGCCGTTGGTTCCAGGCCTCGGAGTATAAGGTCCGTGTTGACAAAATATATATAAAAAATTAAGATTACAAGATTAAAGTTGGAATGTTATTTAACGAGAAAAGTCGTAATTTTACTAGGGAAAATTTATATTTTTTTTTATTTTTTATTTATATGAGATTAAAGAAGTAATATAACGGGGAAAAATGCCTTGACTTTACGAGAAGAAAGTCGTGAATTTATAAAAAAAAGTGTCGTAATTTTTACGAGAAAAAATATTTTTATTTTCATGCAAAATAAATGTATTTTTAAGAGAAAAAGTCGAATGTTTACGAGAAAAACTTTCTGAATTTTTCGTAATAAATCTGAATTATTACGAAAAATAATTCTGAACTATTACGAAAAATAATTCTGAATTTATCTCGTAATTTAACGATAAAACAGTTATGAACTTACGAAAATAAAGTTGGTATTTTAAGATAAAAAAGTCCTAAATTTACGTGAAAAATATTCTGAATTTTCGGGTGGGGAAAAACCGTCATTAGGTCTTAAAGAAATTAAAGACGTAATATTACGGGAAAAAAAGTCTTGATTTTACAAGAAAAAAAATGGAATTTTCATGTGAACGTTTTTTTTAACTCCACCAGAAAAAAGTCGTAATTTAACGATTAAACGGTCATGAGCTTAGGAAAATATATTCGGAATTGTAAGACAAAAAAAGTCGTCATTTTACGCGCAAAAAAAAAATCGTCATTTTTTTTATAGAACTTTATTTCAATAATGATATAAGTTTGACAAATCAATAAACATTTAATCTTTTTTTTGATAAACACAACATGATTATCAAAGTATCGGTAAAAGAACTTTTAGGAGCAGGAGATGCTGCAAAGACGGATTTAATCGTCACATAATGCAGATGGAGGCTCATATCAGTAACAATGATCATAAAGTAATCTGACTACTTCACTATCACCGTGTGAAGACAATATTTCAGAACTTCCCCCTCGCCAATCTTGAAATATGACCTTTTGTCTCAAGCGCTTCACAGAAAACACAGGATGTCGAGTGACCCTCCATCTTTCATGGAGGGTTTCTCCATCTTGTAAACATTTTCACCATCTTGTAAACAAGTTTCAAGATCAAGGATCAAAGTTATGACATCATTTTTTTGCCTTGAGCAAAAAAAAAAAAGTTTTGATTTGTTTATTTTTCTGGGGAATTTCTTCACCCAAGTTCAAATTTCTCTGAGGGTCTTTTTCAAATCATCTTCATTTGGTTGTTCAAGTTGAATTTTTTAAATTTCAAGTCGGCCAATTCAAATTTGAAAGATTTTTTTTTGCACATTTCTTCGTATCGTCACACGCAAAAAAATTTGAAAGACTTTCATGTCACGTAAATTTGTCGCACCATTTGAAATGACTCAACACTTTAAGATTTCCCCGTCTCCTGAATGTCTCGATCAGGAAAAAAGTTTCCGATTCTTTCGTTCTTCCTCGCAAATTTTTAAGGATTTTTCATGAACTTGTTACGAAAGTCGAGATCTTTCATCTCTGTCGTTGCCCTGTACAAAATGTGTGTTGCTTGTTTGTTTGTATGTTAGTTTGTAGTTTGTTTGTTTGTTTGTTTGTTTGTTTGTTTGTTCTTCCGGCGCATTTTTTTGCCCTTTTCTTTCATTTTCTGGTGTAAAGAATTAAAAAGGCTTTCTATCTTGACCATTTAGTCATTTTTCAAATCTTTGGTTCCTCTGTGCAAAACGGAATGTCTTTCTTGTCCTTCAAGTTTGTTTGTCAAATAGAGATTGCTCAACTTTCTCGTTGCCCCTCGCAGATTTGGAAAGACTTCAGTGTCAATTTGTTCCACAAGTTGAAATTGTTTAATTCTTCATTTCCTTGTGTTAAAACACTTTTCCTGTTCGCATTACACGACTTTTCCCTCCAAAAAATGACAATTCTATTAACTCTCGGAACAGAGATTTCGACTCTACTCACACTTATCGCATAATGCGTCCGTTCTGGACCTACCAGGAGAAAACCTCGTGTTCTGATCGCTCCGATCGTTACCACAGCTGTTTTTTTAAACACTGAATGACCAGATCGTCTTTGGACCTTCCCTACATGCGCCGTGACTCCAGCGCCTCCTGCTCCCATTCAGGCCCACTAAGACCTTTGTTGGCTTTCGGTTCTCCTCAGATCCACGAGGAGACCGGTCCGACGGGTCCGTCTAATCATGAAGAAAACACCGCGGGCCGTCAGACTGGCCCGCTTTGGCAGAATCCAGCCAGACGCCCATAATAGCGTCCATAACCTCTGAGTGACACATGTGAGGCCGCCGCCTGTCTACCCAGACGCCTCGTAAGGGTCCCGCCTCGCCGACAAGGACCCCATCAGCGCTTGAACCGTCAGGAGCCGGATCAACTCCTGGCCCAGGGCTGGACCCCTACTGGGTGTCACGCAGGACCCCCTCCTGCTGGCTGGAGCCTTCATCCCGCCGCAAATGAGGGAGGAAAGGAGCGGCGGGAGGCAGGAGGTCGCCACGGTCTCCTGGGGGGGGGGGGCAACACATGTCTGAGGGTTGCATGGAACAAACATGCAAACATGTACGTGAGGGAAAATCACAAACTACTGATTCTTACTTCTAGTACCGGATAGTCCAGTACCGGATAGTCCAGTACCAGATAGTCCAGTACCAGATAGTCCAGTACCAGATAGTCCAGCTCAGAGAGTGTGAAGCTCTGCCGAAGGTCTAGCTTTATCATTTTACCAAAAACAAATAGTTCTATGATAGTTAATTATAATTTTCTGATCAGCCATAACATTATAACCACTGACAGGTGAGGTCAGAATAAGTGTAAGGATCCAGGAGACTTTGACCAGGGACACATATTTACATTCCACTGTGTTAAAATAAATAAATCTCTCTCTAAATACTTACATAAATAATATATTATTACTTTTACAGCTGCGACTAACGATCTATTTCATTATTGATTCATCTTGGTCCAAACATTGAAATATTGTTAAAGTCTTCAAATGTTGTATTTTGTCTTCATCGACCCAGAGATATTTATGTAACTGTGAAGAAATGTGTTAGTTCCACAATATTGTCCGTAAGAATAAAAATAAAAGTGATTCAAATATGAACTATTGGATTAAAATATCGGTAAAGTTCCAGATCAACCAGAATCAATACAAATGCAACAAATTTGGACTAAATCAGATCAAAGGTTCGCAAAATATCGCCGTAGAGTTTCGTAGGTAAATGTCAGAAATATACAACCAACCTTTCTCAAAATCAATCCAATTCTTCCTCAGCACTAAAGTGCATGGAGGGAATAAAGTTTGAAAAGGATCCATGAAATAGTTTTTGAGTTCCGTACAGAAAAAACTGTGTTTTTC
Source organism: Lophius piscatorius (assembly GCA_009660295.1). NCBI lineage: Eukaryota > Metazoa > Chordata > Actinopteri > Lophiiformes > Lophiidae > Lophius > Lophius piscatorius. The sequence continues at coordinate 18,240 of VRLP01004664.1, forward strand.
ATCATGAAGCGCCCCCTAATGAGTAAAAGGTGAACTTTTAGGGTAAGATATGATGATAAAATAAAAAGGTCTCTTTAAGTCGATTCATCTGAACAGAATTTTTTGACAAAATCGGAACCAATGCTTGAAAATGTAGAGCCCCACAACCCAAAACTTTTAGCGATAAAGCTCCCCTTTAATGTCGGAAAAGTACAACCGACCTTTCTCAAAATCAATCCAGTTCTTCCTCAGTCGTTTGAAAACGACTCATGATATGTTTCTTGAGTTATCGGGTTAACACGGAGGTTCTGCAGCGACGGCGGTTCTAAAGTATCCCCGACTTTTCGCGGATATAATAAAATACACGTGATTGAAGCTGGAGTACTGCAGTTTCTGTGAGTTTTACTATCCACACGCATGTATAGTCACAAGTAGAGGCGGGGGAAAAGTCAGTTTGACACCACTCACCCACTGTGGTCCCATCTGTTAACCTCTAAGTGAACAATCCTGAGTTTCCTGCTTGTAAATCAGTTTTCTCTTCTCACTTCCTGTAACAACTTTCCCCGCGATGACTTCGCTCGCCTCGTCATTTAGAGCCGCATACGCCAAGCTGCTTTTGTTCCTTGAATTAACACCTGCCCAACCTGTGTGAATCCCGCATGATGCAAATGCGTTCTCGTCTTCATTCTCGGTCGTTAAAATTCAGCGTGCCTTTCACGCCAACGCCACCGCCGCCGACTCCCAATCTGACGAGTTAGCTCGCCATGTCGTTTAGAGCGTCTCGTGAGACGTTGCTTCCGTTATTGAATCAACACCTGTCCGACCTGCGCGAAAGGCACATGATGCAAACGCCTTTTAAAGCCCTCCTCCTGCTCTGCCTCCTTTTTTCTTTGATGGCGAACCAGAACCTGTGTCATCAGACGAACTTCCTGCTCAGCGGAATGTAACGGGGGAAAAAAAAAGAAAAAACCCAGATTGCCCTGAGGCCACGTTTTTCCATCTGTTTGCGACTGTATTGTTTCACGCAGATCAATGATTCTCTCTGCGAGCGTTCGAGAGGCTGATGTTTGTCCTTCAGCGGCGCCGACTGACGAATGCAGCGCACTGATGAACTTCTCAAAGGGTTCATAATCGGATTGGACGCAGAAGAAAGTGTGATGCTTCATTTTAGTTGTGCATATTTAAGGAGCAAACTGTCTGTGTGTGTGTGTGTGTGTGTGTTGGGGGTGGTTGGGGGGGGTCTATGGCTTCTGAAGAAACATTTGGCAGCCAGCGGTCATTAAGAGGAATCCCGCCAAGTGAAAAGTTGCGCTATTTACCAAAACGCACCAAAAAAATCAAGACATAAATACCCTGAGGGGAAATGGTTGCCTGATCTCACTCCAGCCCTCCATCATGGTTTCATCCGTGGCCCCGGAGGTCCGGGATAAAGGGCAGCAATTAACTCATGTGCAAAGAAAACAGTTGACGGCCGTGTTTTTTTATCTCACACTGAGGAAACGGTGTCATGTGATCAGAATAAAACCTCCTTTTTCTTACGATTATTCTTGACTAATCCCAAAAAAACAAACGCAATTCTCAAAATCCGTCAACCGGGTCGTTTCTTATACCCCTCATTCATTTACTTTATGATGTCCCCAAAAAGTCAGGGATGTTATGGGATCGTCATCGGCGCCGATATTTACTGAAAATACCGTTTTTTCCGACGTAACTTCCAAACCGTTGGTCCGATTTTGTCCAAATTTGGTGCAAATGAAACACCAATTGGTGCAATAGTTTGTAAAAGGCAGAGGCATGGGGACTTTTCAGGGACATACCCTGTTGGGCCTTTACTCACCTGCTGAGCTAACATGGGACCACCTGATGAAGGTGGCTCTTCATCCTCCCATGGTTCCGGAGTCTCTATTAGCTAAAACCATTACATGTTAAAAAGTTGTCTAAAAAATTAAAATTATATTCATATTCAAAAAAAGTATTTTAGAAAACAGACAACAATCTTACTCCTGTTAGCGTTAGCCACTCGAGTAGGACTGATTAAAAGTTTCTTTGGGGGGCCAATCAGGGGGCAGATAAGGTTTGCCGTCCATTCGTTGGTGCTGGAGAGGGATTTGGAAAATTGAGTCCTCAGGAAAGAATCCAAAATATTTGGGTCTTCCATCATAGGAGCAACTCGGGGTTCAGCTTCCTGCCTGACGTCATTTCCTGTAAGCTGCAGGAACCATCGACCCTCCCCTCTACAGGGGACGTCTTCATGGACGGTGGCGTCAAAAAGTTGCGTGAGTTTGACGTAAAAGTAAAGAATATTTTTGACAAGTTCTTTCTGCAGCTTATCCTGATTGATGCTTGAGAACAGGAGTGACGGACCCGTTCTCCGGATCAGTAAAACGCTTTATCCCCGCGTCTGAAACACAGCAAATCAAGCATTTCTACCGCCCTTCCTCTGGGACTGTAACTGGAACATGTTGAACGGTATCCAAACAGTCCAGAGCCTAATGTGAAAAAACAACAACAACAACAATAATAATAATAATCCTCTTTTTGCAGAGTTGGCGTGGTAAACGCTCGGGGACAGGGAGGATCAGAGCCGCCAAAGAGAAGAAGACCAGGCAAAGTTTTCCACACAAGACCCCTCCAAGTAAAGAGAAAGACGAGCCCCGACACCGGCTCCACACTGCGCCCGTCCAATTTGCTTTGTTGGCGGTTACCTGCCCCTGCCATCAGAAGAGCAGCCATCGGGGGCCATATTAGGGCCATCTTCGCCGCCTTTCTCGCCACAGCCTTTAAAGCCCTGCCCTGCGATGTGCGTGGCCTTGATGTTTGCCTTGTACCCTGCATGCAAAGCTATCATTATCCATGCCTCTTGACAATCCCAGGCCCTGTCTTTGTTACATCTGCAGCTCTTTGCCTTGGGCTACGACATGACTGTACGGTTGATCTCCCCTCTTTTACATATCGCTCCCTGTGTCTCCCTTTCTTTCTGCCTTTCTGCACTCAGACTGTGTACCGGGTTTGAATCGCACTCTGATCTCACGACTGGGAAAGTTCTTTTACCTCTCAAGCCTGCGTGACACCTCTGCTGCTTTCATGCGTTTGGCTTTTTCTTTTTTTTTCTTTTCTTTTTCCACATCACTCGCTTTTGAGAAACGCGTCTTGATGTCTGACACACGTCGGCGCTCAGGTTTGCTTTGTTCACATCTTTTCTCGGGGTGTTTCGGAGCTTAAAAGCGTAAACACCAAGGAATCGGTGCAACGGCAACAAAAAAAAGAAAGAAAAAAAAAAAGTTTTTTTTTTTTCTTCTGTCAAATCGAATCAAAGCATTTTTAAAACGTGTTGTAATCATAGAGGAAGACGATGAAACCTTTGTGCGGGGGTCTCTCCCTGGACTTATATGTGGCTCACTGGCATAAAGGCGACCAGCAAAGATCAAATACTGAATGATGAATAAAACTAAAGTTTCCCTCCTGATGAAGAGAAACCGATACTAATATTTGGTAATTGCTGAATTCTGTCGCATTTTACATTTCCTCCAGTCTCGAAAACGAAGCCTTAAACTAAAGCTGCTGCGTGATTGATCAGCCGAGGTGAATCCACATTGTAGCATGAGCTACAAATGAGCTATATAAAAAATATATATTTTGATTGAACTCTTCAAAATAAATGTGAAGTTCTGCCAACAGTATTTTATTGTAAAAAAAAACTCCCAGAACTGAGTAAAGTACGAACTGCATTATTAAAATCTAATATAAACAAGTTAAGTCGAGTCGGGTCGATTCATCGGCCGCGAATTTAGACCAAATCGGACAAATGCTTGAGAATATACGGCCCAAAGACTTTTGATGATAAAGCTCCCTCTAGTGTCAGAAATATAAAACCAATTTTCACCAAAATCGATCCAGTTCTTTCTCACATTAATATCTATGTAGGTATGAAATTAAAAAATTATCCATGCAGTAGTTTTTGAGTTATGTCTGCAAAACAACTGAAAATGCAGGAGAAAGACAATTATTCCGCCTTAAATCTTCTTTTTTTCCCCAACAAAACTGATCACAAATACATCCCCGATGTCTCGACCCCGATCAGGAGAAGCTGTTATACAAAATGGTCGGACAAAAACGTTGCATGCATTTCTGCATTTGCTTTCAGTTATAGTTTTAAGCGAAAAAGACGAAAAAGTTAAAAATCGGACAAAAATTGGCAGATAAGTTTTTCGAAGAGTCGGGAATTTGACAAATTTCATCTGGTATGGTTCCATTTGAACTCGAGACAGTTTGGTCACAGACTTGAGCCTTAATAAGCTGGAATATTTGAGTCAAATTCTTTAAATCAAGCCTCCAACAGACGTGAGATCAGCTGCTGTCGCGACTAAAGTCGATGCTAATACATTAATAATTCAACTATTAAATCTGAGAGATTCTTTTGTTTGCAGGAAAATTTAGAGTTTGACTGTTTCTCTCTAAAGACGCCAAAATACGCCGAAGGGAAAGACACGCACCTTCAGAACTATAGCGTCATAATCTGCTGTATTTTTGTAAAACGGATAATAAAAACCTTTTTAACTCCTTTGTTCTCTGGTATTAAAAAGAATAAGAATATTTTTTAAAGAGCTACTCTTTCTGCACAAACTGTAATTAAGATTGTCTCGCTAACTTCCTGTTTGAGGAGAAAGCTCCGCGTGAATGGGACGCCGGCAATTACCACTTTTTCAGGGATGTTGCTTTGCTGATTATCGCTTTGCAGACTTGTTGTTTTCTCTCGTCCTGAAGTCAGAGGGAGCATCGAGTGCTGCAAAAGTTAAGTCCAATCAATATTAGGCGTCGCGAAAACCTAAATGTAGCCCAGCGTGAAGTCATTTACATGAGGGTTCCAGTCCAAAACTTTTAATTGGGTTAGCCCAAAGTCTGCCGAGGCTGGCCTGACCTTCACTCTCCTCCCCCGCCTGACGCCTGGTTACTCCTCAGAAACATGATTACTAGCAGACAGGAAGTCTGACCACAGATTTCAACGTTTCTTTTTTAATACTTCTATTATATAAGTATGGCGTTGTGCATTAGCCGGTTCTTAACAAGAGTCCGGGCTAACCTCCACCTCCCACCCTGAAGGAGACCCACTTAGGGAGTCAACAGCTCTCTTCTTGTTGATCACAGGAGGTGGGAGCTGGCGGCGTTTCACAAGCCCACCACTGATCTCCAGACAAAAGACCTGCAGCTTCACCAGAGTCCGCGGTGCTGTCAGAAAAACCAAAGCGGGACTCAAAGACCTCATCACTGCTCAGCCCCCACCACGAGGGGGGATTGACGGGCGAGACCAAACCCCGCTGAAGACAAGATGTTTCAAGGTTCTGTCACAATTACCGTAGATATTCCTCTACACAGACATTTTCTCCATTGGATATATATTTAAATAATGTAAGAAAGACAGATGGACACAAGCTGAGTTTAAATGGACCCTAAAATTAAGATTAAAACGTTTCTAATGCTCACTCGGAATGAAAAGGCTCCGTAGAAACACCTCATTGGTTCATTCGTATAAAAAAAAAACATTCGCTTGCAGAGCGGTTGTTAGAAATACTTTATAAACTTCATCAAGAGAAAAATTGTGGGTGGGTCAAAAATGTGGTCTGATCTCTGCTGTCCATCCAGGGAATTCAACTCACTGGGTGGCGAACGACTGCTTGGTGCTGGAGTGATGACTCCCTTGGGTGGAGAGCAAGAACAGTAAGACCTCGGTCCAGGTGGGGATGGAAAACTACCTTTCCCTAAGACTTTCCAAGCCAAACCAATGACGGAGCTCTCCAAATCACGAGGCTGTCTGCTGCTTGCCGAGTTGAATCCCCCCGGGCAGATGCTTTCACGAGTTGAGTCTACACGTTCTGTTTGATGGTAAGGTTTCACACTCTTGTTTTATTTTTCTTGTGATATGATCCTCCATTTGTCAACACCTAAAAGAGTTGTCCATCAAGAACTTACTCATCATCTTCTTCCTCCTCCTCTTCTTCTTCTTCTTCTTCTTACTTTGTGCTTCATCGACCTACTGATTGGTTGACACCATCTTGAATCACTAGTGACAGCATGTACATGCTAAAGAGAGAGGGGCCAAGGATGGAGCCCTGGGGGACACCCCTGGTCAAATGGGCCAGTGAGGAAGAGGCATTAACCAAAGTTATTGAAAAATAACATATACAACAATTAGGATTTAAATTCTTTTTTTGCTATATTAAACCATGAAGACTTACTAAACAGCATCATGTAACTTCATACAACCCAAAAAATATATAAGTAATAACATGCTCTACCAAAAGGTTGAGCTAATCTAATTAAAAATGACATATTTTCCATGTTCTGTAAAATTGTGACTAAAAAGATATTAAATTAATAAATGCCCTAAAGGAAAACATGTTTTTTCCTACATGGTGACCCCCATGAAAGAGGACCTAGTCATTCTCCCACACTCGTTAAAAGATCAGCTGACTATGAACGTTAAATTCCATAGCATGAAAGCTAAATTGTACAGACTGCACCTTTAAGGTCGACGCCGCCATCAAAACGAGTCTAAGAGCAGAAAACACGGCGAGAAGACAGAAAAAGCAAACAAAGTCAAATGTGCTTCGATTAACTCGCATTGTTTTCCAGCGCTGCTCTGCTACAACCGTGTGCTGCATTCAAATGAGGTCCAAGACCGGCAGAGCCGACACCAGAGCGGCTCTGACGGCGCCGCCACTCTCCGTGTGCCATGTCTATTTCCAGACCCTCGGCCCGGGGAAATTAATAATGAATGCATCCTGTCCGAATTAATTCTGCACTAATTGGGTCATGAAAGTTTGGGGAGCAGAAAAGGTACGGTCCGGGCCACGTGGTCGGGTCTCTCAGCGGGCCGCCACTTTCATGTGGAATAGAAAAAAGTTGAGCGTGGAACAGAGGGATGGTACGAGCGAGGCCAGTGCCAGCGGCGCCGGCAGAGGAGCGAAGGGGGCCAGGGCTGGAGACAAAGATAATACAACCAAGAAGTGGCAGCTTCAGAAAGCAGCTGTAGAAGAAGTCACCGGGGGGGCGGCGGCGGTGGAGGCGGGGGTTGTCAACAGTGGGAAGAGAGCCGTCAGTGTGTCTGTTTGGACCGCCACCACCGAGAAATAATTATTCCCTTTTAATTACAAATCGGAGAAAAGAAGCGCGGCTGTCGGGCGTCGGGGGCGTCCTCTGTCTCCGGTCGGGGGGGGCAAACGGCGCTGCCCCGGCCGCGGAGCAAAGCGCCGGAGGACTGGCAAAGCAATGTTATCACCTTTTGCACGCTGCACAGCGAAAGAATAGAGGACTCCGACCCGACTGCGAGTGGCCCCTACTTGGGTGGCGCCGAGCAGAAACTCTCTGGCAGAGCGAGGGGAAGAGAGGGAGGAGGAGGAGGAGGAGAGGGGGGTTAGATGAAGGTGGCAGCTATAGAGGTTAACCTCGATTTTGATGTCCCAGCGGGGTCGGCGACCCCCACAAGGCGAGACACGGCTCTGATCCGTCGCATCTAGCTCACAGATATTGTACCAATGAAATCTTCCTCAGGATGGACCGACCGGGACGGGAGTGTTCCTCAAAGGCCGGCTTCTTCGCTTCTTCTTCTTCTCCACGCGCTCATTTCCCTCGCGGTTGGAGCCCCGTGCGTCACGTCTCGTGCGTTCTAGGTGATAACGTCGGAGTGGAATACGTTTGAAGAGCGAGATGGGCTCACAGATGAAGGTTGGCAGCCAGCAGCAGAACCTGCTTAGTGGAGGCGGTCCAGATGGAGAATCAGCTCCAGCGTAAATCTGCCTGATTGGAACGGGGCAGATATTTCAGATCCAACTGATGAATCACCTGGAAATAACCCCAGACGTCACGGAGCCTGTTGCCCCAAGGAGACTTAAATGGCAGCGTATCGGACCCCCCCCTCCTGGATTCTTCTATTCATGTCAAATATTCAAACAGAATTCATAAACAAACGTTTATTTTTGCATTATCTTTTTTTTAAACCAAAAAGGTTCCCTAATACCTTATTTGTCTGTGTGGAACAGGCTCCGCCCCCTTTAGAAACAAAACCCTTAAAAGAAAAATGACCAAACAACATTAAGAACTGGTTCCAGCTGGACTAGACCCAACCCAGATTGGATCACTACCAGCCCTGCTCATCACATCTTCACTTCAACAGACCATCTTCAGAAGCAGGAAGTTCACTCACGGGTCGCACCAGTAGCACACTGGGCCAAAATCATGACAAATTCCAGAAGGCAATTGTAATCCATCAGTCTGGGAAGGGTTCCAAAGTTTTTTTTAAGGGTTCTGGGTCTCCACAGATCCACAGTGAGACACATTATGGAGAAGACGTTGGACACTAGTGAACCTTCACAGAAGTGGATCATCTTCCATAGAAGTAAGAGGATCCAAAGAAAACCTCCAAGAAGCTGCCGACCTCTCTCACCTCAAAGGTCAGGGGTCATGGTTCTTTTTAAGGTTCTACTTTCCACGGAGGGTGGTTTCTGCTCGTGTTACACTATTACCGTTACTTCCTCAGAGGGAGAACCCGGTGTGGTACACAGGTCCAGAGCGAGCAGAACAATCAGCCACAGCAGGGTTTGAAGGTTCTGCTGTGGTTGGGTTACGTCACACTGATTGTCCCTGCGCTCAAGAAGTTCTGCAAAGACGAGTGGGCCGAAATCCCACCACAGTGATGTCAGAGTCCGATCTCCAGTTCTCAGAAGTCGTTGGTTCCGGTCGGTGCTGCTCAAGGTTGAACATCTAGAAATCCAGTTTCAGGGGGGGGTGAATACTTTCTCACACTGGCGATCCAGGTTCTGGAGAACCTTTTCAAAAAAAACGGATGTGGTTTCCTCAGCAGCAGAATCTGGGTCAGAGCCTGGGAAACCTCTCCCTCCAGCGCCAACCAAACAAAGCTTCTGTTTACTGCCGCGCCAAAATAGACGGAAACCGAGGAGGTAAGCAAGAGAGTAGAACCAATCTGATAAAACGGGCCGCCCTTGTTTCCACGTTACTCGTCGGGGGGGGGAATATCCTTTGATATACAAAAGCGTTGATACTCATCTGGACTTTTTCCTCCCACGTCAGACGACGCCTTTGTGAATCAGTTTTAAACAACGGGAGACGGGCGTCGTTTTGTGGGAGTCGGTGAATCCAGTTCCAGTCGAGCGGAGAGTCAAAGAAATAAATCAAGAAAACGCTTCGGAGAGTTGCGTCACGGAACTCGACAATTCAACCTTTTTTTTCGGCCCCCACCTGCTCACGGGGTTTTTAAATACCACTACTAGACCTTTCCCCGTCGGCAGGAAGCGGCAGATATAATCCTTCTCCCCGGAGAAAACGCCGGCGGCAGAGAAAACCAGCACCGGATCAAATTATTCTCCTAAGATGGGATGACCTTAGCTACACTTTATTCAAGGCGTCTTACCTCCACAGCTCCTTTTTTTTTCTTTCTTCTATCCTTCCTTGACAACTTCTTGCTATGCATGAATCGCAGGTTAAATGCATTCCTTTCAACGGCGCCGCGCCCCGGCGACGGAAATATAATTATGTTTTACAAGTCGACTCTTATCTGTAGCCTCCTTCATTTCCCCCACCGGCTCCGGGCGCCTTTTGAGGGCTTTTCAGAAGGACTTCACGGTGTGTCAGGTCGCCGCTCCTTGGTGTAAACGCACTATTGTATCATTCAAAAGGTCTCCCACTCTCCATAATCAGAAACATGGTGTAAATAACCTCCGCGGCGCTCTTGAAGTCTGGGAGCAAAACGCCGCATAATAGAATCTAAGTGGCTTTCTTGGCTTTTCTGCCTCACAGCTAGTGGGTTCAATTCCCCAAATACTAACAATCTGGGTGGTGATGAGAAGCTGCAGTTCCACTGGAGCTTCTCACAGACGGACTGTGTTTGTCGTCCCCGAAAAGCCCCCAATCCCCTGCGTTGCATTGTGGATTTCAATGAAGGGGATTGTAAGAAATCCCCCTCATTGAAATCCACAAATTAAATGTTCCACAGTATTTTTCTGTCATTTTTTTTTCTTTGTATGAAAAAAAAAAACTCCCCAGAATAAAATACAAACTATAAGATTAGAATGTGGGTAAAATATGATATAAAAAAGTTATATATCCTCAATATGCGCCTAAATCAAATCATTGTCGCTCACTCACTATCTGTAACTGGTAATCAGGTAACGCTCCTCCTAGTGTCAGAAATATACAACCCACCTTTCCCAAAATCAATCCAGTTCTTCCTCACACTAAAGTTTATTTAGGTATAAAATTTGAAAAAAATATATTAAACATTTTTTGAGTTATAGACATAATTCATAAAACGTTTAATATATTTGTTATAAAAAAAATGTTTTTCGTTTAAAAAAAAATAAATAAAAAAAAAAGATCCCCCTTGTGAGTAAAATGTGAACTTCTAGAATAAAATACAACATCCACAAGAAAAATCTTCTCAGTCGATTCATATGCACCCAATCTGGACAAAACGGACCAACAGTTGAGGAATTACAGCCTGAAAAGCTCCCCCTAGTGTCAGAAATATAGAATAAAACTTTCCCAAAAAGACTCCAGTACTTCCTCACAACTAAAGTCTGTGTTGGTATAAAATTGAAAAATGATCCATGAAAGAGTTTTGGAGTTATCGCGTTCACATGAAGGACCTGCGGCGGACACAAAGACGCCTCCATAATACCCCCGACTTTTTACGGAGGTATAATTAAGGATTCAAAATCTAGAAACTGCTTCCTGTTTTTAAAGGAAATGTACTTTGAGTCAGGAAGGGAATCCTTATGCCAAATCAAAATGCGGAACAATAAAAAGAGATTTTCAAACCGGATCGGACTGGGGCCGAAATACACATTTTTTTTAACCACTTTTTTTAAAAAACTTTTATCTAAAAACATGCTTGACCAGATTATTAGTCATTTTATAGTAATGCAAAAAAATACGTTTTGGATCATTTTTCTTCTTTGTGAGAACATTAAAGGGCCAAGATGAAACAAATATAATGTTTTTCCACCAAAGGCTTTAGATTTTTATGTCCCTCCGTTTGATTAGGAACTCTAAACTCTTGACTTCCTGTTTTACTGGTAAATGGTTTGTTTACCCTTAACCACGTTTTTTGGACGGTTCAGTCAAAAAGAAGAGGAAAAACCACATGGGTTGTTTTTTTTTTCATGATTTCTCACTCAAACTCATAGGATTGTTTTTACAGTTTTTATACAAGAATAAGAATACTGACGATTTAAAACATCTATATTTATATAACCATGAATATCTACGACATGAATAACCAAAATAGACTCAAACCTCGCAGAAAGGAATGCAATGACTTAGTTAGGTAGTTATTACACGGTTATTACCGTCTTCTCTCCATGTGGTCAATGACATCATAGGACAGGTGTCTTCAGGTGGAGGAGCTTCATCTTCTCGTCTTTGTCCAATCAGCGCTTGTTGTTAACGCCGTTGTCTTCCTCATTAGCTGCCATTGTTAACAAGCGCGTTTAATTAGGACTTTTACAAGGACAGTGACAGAGCTAGAAAAAAAAGAATATTATAATAATCCTCCTCCAACACATCTTGTTAAAAACGGAGGGAAGGACGGAGGAATCGGATGAAGAGGCTCACAAACAGGGTGAGGGGAAGATCTTTACACTTAAAAACTCGTGAAGGCGTCCTCCTTCAATCAATGATCCGTCACTATCTACTCAAAATGACTGCATGAATCAGCCACATCATTGTGACCACTGACAGGTGACCTGAGGATAGCAGTGATTGTCTTTGTTGCCATGGTTACCTGGATGAAGGCGGGGCGTATTCAGGCAGGAAATTAACATTTTGTCCGGAAGTTGATGTTGGAATCCAGAAAAATGGTCAAGTAAGGATCAAAGGGATTGGATCAGACCAACTCCAGAGCTGCAGGTCTTTTTGGGGGACTACATAGATTGGTACCTTCCAAGATGGTCCATGGAAGGTGAACCGGTGAACCGGAGAAAAGGCGTAGCCTGTGTTGTCTGATCCCACACAGGAGCTAACGTAGCACAAATTGCTCGACGTTACTGATGGGTCCGTTTGGGAGGTGTCAGAACACAGAGTGACATCACAGAGTTGTTTTAGCGCCTACAAGGGGGGGACCACCACAATACTTGGCGGCGGTTTTAATGTAATGGCTGATTGGTGTACATCCATGTCAACATCATCAGAGGCTCGTCTTAAAGACTTTTGTTGAAGATGCTGAAGACTTTTCCCAAATATCCCCAAAAAACACAAGAGCAAAGTTTGAATGAACCCTCTGAGGGTCCGATAAACGTCCCCTCCTTTCCTGCAGGGACGGGGGGGGGGGGTCGACTACATTGTTTGTTGGGGGTGCAGGGAGTATGTGTGAATTATGCAAATAAATTCCCCTGATACAAACTTGGACGAGGATTCAGCGCAGGAGGAATTGGCTGAATCGTTCCTATGGCGGCGCCCCCCCAACCAACCCCCCACCCCCCCTGCTCTTTACCTTGAGGCAGGGGCTTATCTTATTTTGCGGCTTTTTAAAGAAGTGTCCGGATTAACATAAGCACCTCCGCCATTGTGCACCCACTCAAAATAATTTTATCTGCCTGTGCTCTCAGGGGGGGAGACAATCGTGGGTTTATCAGGTAAACGGATACTCCCCCCCCCCTCCCGACCGACCCCCCCTCCCGTCCTGATGCTCTACGGCTTTGGAGGACCGCCGCCACCACTTCATTGGTTACCGGCGTATATTTAGCCTCCCACCACTTCATTTCCGCGTCTCTTTGAAGGGAGGGAGGATGACGCAGAGAGAGAGAGCCCCCAGTGAAGGGGGGGGGGGATTACCTGGGAGACTGAAATACTATTCTCAGACTGACATTCTTTGTTTCCTCAGATGAAAAGTTTGAAACGCTCCCTCTTGGTTCGCCCCCTCCATACTGTGGAAATCAGCCATGAAGGGGATTTCTGGGATTTTATTTTATTGGCTGCAGAGGTCAACAGGAAACGCAACAGGAAGTGATATAACGGTTGCAGACATTCTCCCATGACCTCTGTGAGTGAGGAGAGGGAGGATGAGGAGGTGGTTTAATACTCCTGTGAGATAACTCTTTAATGTTCTTCACCTTTAGACATGTGACAACCGGTCAGCTGAGTTCACCGGATCCTATTCAGTGACTCTAGAGCTTATTTGATGTAACTAGAAGGCTCTAGTGCCTCTGTTAGTATGATGTGACTGTATTGCCTTCATGATGTTGATTCTAATGCCTCTGTCAAAGGGGTTGGCTCTAGTGCCTCTGATGTAAAGAGATGGCTCTAGTGACTCTGATGTAAAGAGATGGCTCTAGTGCCTCTGATGTAAAGAGATTGCTCTAGTGCCTCTGATGTAAAGAGATGGCTCTAGTGCCTCTGATGTAAAGAGATGGCTCTAGTGACTCTGATGTAAAGAGATTGCTCTAGTGACTCTGATGTAAAGAGATGGCTCTAGTGCCTCTGTGATGTACTGATCGGAAAGTTTGCCGCTGTGGGAAGTAAAAAGCTTATCTTATATGGCTCTAGTGCCCCTGCGAACTAACAATGAAGCTGTAGTGCCCCTGCAGCCTGACAATGAGACTCTATTGCCCCTTTGGCCTGACAATGAAGCTCTAGTGCCCCTGCAACCTTACATGAGGCTATTGTACCCCTGCAGGGACCAGACAATGAGGCTCTAGTTCCTCTTTAGGGAAATAATGTTTCTATAGCCCCTCAGTGACATCATGACATGACTCCAGTGCCTCCCTGATGTAGCGACTTGGCTCTAGTGTCTCTTTGACGTAATATTGCCTCGTCAGGATTATAACTTATCGTATTAGCTCCGATTTCTTTATCTCTTTGATTTGGTCTTCTGTCAATTATACCCAACACTTCCTGCGTCCATTTCAAACTAAAAGCCTGCCAGTGAAGCGCGAGCCTGTTGTCTAGGAGCCGTCGGACGAGCTTTAATGTGAAACAGACAGTATTTACACCCCAACCCAGATGTTTGGACATAAAACACATCTGCGCAGGGGTGGATCATTAAAAGGAAAGGCCCGTCCGTTAATCCTCCACTCAGCGCCGCTTTAAGAGATGTAAGTAAAACTAACGCGGGATGAAACAGACAAACCCTCCTGCAGGTTAAAAGTTGTTTTTTTTTTGGTGTGGAGGAGCGTTCATTAAATTTAACGTTCATCGAGGAGGAAGTGGTGCCGTTGGATTTTCAGATCCCGGCCTGAGAGATGCCGTTGGAAAAATAAAGTAAGCTATAGTTTGTTGAAAAAAGTTTGCCGATCTCCCGTTAACACGCTCCAAACTAATAGCGGACGTTCTGTGGATGAGAGTTTGACAACATTTGGCCCCAATTAAAGCCTCCCTGCACAAATTCAGCAGATGGAGGCGGGGGGGCTGGGTGGGCGGGGGGGGGGCGGATGGGTGGGGGCAAAACTCTCATATTCTACTTTGGCTGCGTTGGTTTCTCTCTCATTGCCCCAGTCAAGAGGAATTTGGATGAGATGGGAAAGTGTGCTCCTAATTAGCTGAGAGGCTCGTTTTGAAAAATTCCATCCCTCACATGAAGAATCCTCTAAGTGTTCGTCACGGTTTGGGAGAAGAATCACAGGAAACTCGTTCAGGATCACTTTTACTCTCAACTTTAGAACAAACTTTCTCCGCCAGGACTTTAATAATATATATATATATATATATATATATATATATATATATATTTTAAAAAGGCACAACCTAAACGGACATTTACAACATCTCACAGATTTAATCTCCCTTATGTCGGTAACGTTTCCCCAATGCTTCCACTTCTGAATTGTTTCTTTTTTTTATGTGATGGGGGACATAATGATGTGGCTCTAGTGCCTCTGTAACATAATAGTGTGGCTGTAGTACCTCTTAGACATAATGATTTGGCTCTAGTGCCTCCTAGACTTAATGATTTGGCTGTAGTGCCTCTGTAACTAAATTATGTGGCTGTAGTGCCTCTGTAACAAAATTATGTGGCTGTAGTGCCTCTGTAACATAATGATGTGGGTCTAGTGTCGATGTACCGTAATACTGTGGCTGTAGTGCCTCTGTAACATAATGATGGGGCTGTAGTGCCTCTGTAACAAAATTAAAAGTGGCTGTAATGCCTCTTGAACATAATGATGTGGCTGTAGTGCCTCTGGAATATCATGATGTGGCTGTAGTGCCTCTGTAACAAAATTATGTGGCTGAAGTGCCTCTTGAACATAATGATGTGGCTGAAGTGCCTCTGTAACATAATGATGTGGCTGTAGTGCCTCTGTAACATAATGATGTGGCTGTAGTGCCTCTGGAATATCATGATGTGGCTGTAGTGCCCCTGTAACATAATAGTGTGGCTGTAGTACCTCTTAGACATAATGATTTGGCTCTAGTGCCTCCTAGACTTAATGATTTGGCTGTAGTGCCTCTGTAACAAAATTATGTGGCTGTAGTGCCTCTGTAACAAAATTATGTGGCTGAAGTGCTTCTTGAACATAATGATGTGACCAGTGCTCTGCAACTCTGCGATATTTTTAAAGTATTCACTTGAGCCCTTCAGGTAGTTAATTTGCAATAGGCAGGTTTTTTGTTTTTTTTAAATTCACGTTTTTCAGGGTCACATGGGGGTGGAGCCTATCCCAGCTGAAGTTGGGCGGGAGGTGGGGTCACTGCCTGAATAACATTGAGCGTTATGCTGTTGTTCCCGACAGGAAGGGTTTATCCGCAAAATGTCCCCAATCCACTGCGTTATACAAGCAATCCCCCTCGATTGAACTCCTCAAGTTAAATTTGAAGTTATGAGTGAGAGACGGTGTATTTCGTAAAAAAGTTCCTCCTAGTGAGTAAAGTAGGAACTTTTAGAGTGAAATATAAAAATATACAAAAGATAAATCTCCTCAAGTCGATTAATTTACACTAAATTTGGACTAAATGGACCAACGGTTGAGAACCTATGACCCCAAAACGTTTGGACATTAAGCTCCCCCTAGTGTCCGTAATATAAAACGGAACTTTCCCAAAATCAATCCAGTTCTTCCTCATACCTGTATGGCACGAGGAATGCGGGCCTGTATGGGTCTAAAGTTTGAAAATGAACACGAAGGATCTGGAGCAGAGGAAGAACTGGAATCATTTTGGAGAAAGTTCGGTTGTACATTTTTCCGACACAAGGGGGAGCCCTTTCTCCAGAATTGTTAAAACACTTTTTTTATGAAAAACGTTGTTTCTCAGACATAAATACACAATTAATTTGAAGTAATCAAATTAATCAGAATTATCATCAAAACCAAGTTGATTATCGACATATTATGAGACTCTAATAACAGCGATACATTTTATTGATTGAGTGTTTTTCATGATGACTCAAAGTCACTTGCCGGTACATAAAAAAACCATTAAAACAACATGTTGAGTCAAAGCGTAAACAGCTCACATAACAAATTACACAACATTGATTATTCATCATAAGCATTAAAAGAGTCTTTAGCGGTGACTTGAACACGACTAAAAAACAGGATGATGTTGATGGAAACTAATAAAGACACAGGATCAAGTAAACCTTCAACACTGGAGTCAATTCCAGGTGTGAAAATGTAAAAAACTGGAATTGTGGATGTGTTTGAATCAATCGTTTGTTTTATTCGGAGCGACTCCCAGCTGCCAGCCTTTTGAAACGTGGCCCCATGAGGCTCGGCAACACTTACACACTCACTGTACATCAATGTCACACACACACACACACACACACACACGCACACACACGCACACACTAACATGCCCGTATGTGCTCCAACACGCTAACACACACACAGATAAATATAGAGCGGGGCTATTTTTATCACGCAAACATGTTAGCAAACACAGGAAGCGCTCATATTGATTCACAATAACACACACACACACACACACACACACACACACACACCTATCTGCACACAAAGCATCATATTTACGTCAGCTGTCAGTCAGCGGCATTATAATCTCCCCCACATTTACATAACATATATTAGCCTGCCGTGTTGACGGCCGAGTGAGAACTCAAGCTCATCCCTTTTCATATTTACGGCGTGACTGATTTAAGATGGACTGATTGCGGGGATTTAATTACGGGCGACACAATGGCCACGCAATTCTGTTTTCTTCTCCTCCCTTCTTGCGAGGCGCTGACACGCCGCACACTCGGCTGCACACTGCCGAGGAATGTTTTACACTCCAAATGAGCTGTGCTTGCAGAAGAATTTAATTTGATCTGCCGCTGTAATTGTGCTCTCTCTCTCTCTCTCTCTCTCTCTCTCTCTCTCAAAAGAAAGAAAAAAAAAAAAGTGGCGGCGGAGGTGGAGGGGGGGGGGTGTCGGGACGCGTGCAACTTTAAAAATGTAATATGCACAAAAAGTAAATTAACTCAAGAGGAGAGGCTCTTGTGATGTGTTGACATTTGCTCTCTTAAAGGAAGGTGGAGGAGGAGGTGGAGGAAGCGGGGGGGTTAAGATGAAGGAAGAAAAAAAAAAAGGGAAGAGGGAGGGGGGGGGGGTCGGGCCGTGATAAAACGCCACAAAGAAAAGCGTTATGAATTTTATTAATGACTTGCAAGACAGTATGCAAAACATCAAAGGTCCACGGGAAAGATTAATGACCCTGTGTGAGACTGTTTAATTACCTCCAGCTAATTAGATTCTTGACCAAATTTTTAATATCTGCATTCGTGCACGCCGCCTAATTGAGATTCCACCATATTTATCAATCTCTCTCTCTCTCTCTCTCTCTCTCTCTCTCTCTCTCTCTCTCTCAAAAAAAAAAAAAAAAAACCTTTGTGCTGCTTTTTCCCTCCTGCAGCTTTTGACACTTTGGCGCCATTTGGAGGGAGATGAAGAACCAGGTTCTTCCAAACAAACACCAAAACCAAGGAGAAGAGAAGTCGGGGGTCCGCTGGTCGGCCGGTGGGTAATCGTCAACCTGATCTGGGTTTCTAATGAAGGGCTAATAAACAGACTTAACGAGCTTCGTCAACTCTCCTCGCCGCGCCGTAATTCTCTTATCTGGACCTGAGCCGCGGCGCTCTCTCCGAGGAACGCCATCTACGTTCGGCGCTCTCCTTCCCTCCTCCAGATAATCCGGCCGCTGTTTACGCTCCCGTCTAAATCGCTGCCTTTGAACTCGCGGTTGCGCATTATCTGTTCGGTGACCCTGTTGTTGTTGTTGTCGTCGTCGTCGTCGCTGCAATTATTGCACTTGGATTATTTTAGCGGAGTCTTCCTCCGCCGTAATTTAGTGGAGGCGTTTCGGCAATCTCCGGGTCTGAGATGAGAATCTTCACCGAGGGGAGGGTCCGCAGGTGGAGGTCACAGGATGTTTACCAGGACAGGAAGTAAGAAAATACTTCAAAGGGAATTTATTTCCTTCTCGCAAATTACAACATTTGGTCTTTTAGAAATTGGAGGAAAAAAAAAAAAATTCACAAATTTACAAGAAATTTCTTTTTTTTTTTACAAACTTACAAACATATTTACAAGATGTGAACCAAAGATGACTTTTACCAAAGTCAAAACAAATTAACATAACGGAAAACAAATATATAAACTAAGGCTTTGTTTTCAAGGTAAAACAAATGTATTTAGTGGAAATAATAGCAAATGTACATTTTGAAAAATAAATTTACACATAACAGAAACAAATTTACAAGATATGACAAAGTCAAAACGAGTGTAACTATTGGAAACCAAAACAAAAATGACACCCTTTTATCAAAGTCAAAACAAATTAACATGTGGAAAACAAATATACAAACTTAAGAAACATTTCAAGACAAAACAAATTGTGCAGATTTACATTTGGAAAAACAAAATTACAGACAAAAAAACTCAAAAGTCAAAAAGTCAAAACAAATTAAAATATTGGAAAACTATTATACAAACTTAAGAAACGTTTATTTAAACGTTAAAGAAACATTTAAATAAATTCAAAGACAATGGAAACAAATTTACTCATTTCTTCGTATTTCAAATTCTCTGTTTTGCCCCTGGAGATGATGTCAGGTTTTATTTTCCCAGATCAGAGTTTCGTTTGGATGAATATGAGATCGTTTTGTTGTTTATCTCATGATACAATCCCTCAGACTCGTAAATTTGTCTGGGGACAGGTTATAGAGTTCCACCTCTTGTTAATTTGCTTTTACATTTGGGATTTTGATGTATAATATGTATAATCGTAAAAATGTCAGGGCCGACTTTCATGTCATGAAAAGTCTGAAGGTGTATCGAGCTGCGGCTCGACCTAAAATTAGCTAAAGACACATATCGTATCTTATTGTTGTTGTTTTTTGGGTCGGTGATGTCGTAGAATGAAGGATGTGTAATTTTATTGTTACTGTTTTTTCATACTTTAATGTTAATTGTCTTGGCAGTGATGTTTTTTCCACGTAAATTTGCGAATAACTAAGAATCTCTCAAATAAACAAATAAAAACATTTATAATTGTATTTAATTTTTTTTAACATTACGGTATACAACCGTAAATTTCACAGGTAATCGTAATAATGATGGATTAAGGTAATCTTTAAATAAAAAAAAACTCTTTATAGAAAAACTTATATTTTATTTTTCCAAAGAATATAGAACGTTAAATGTGTTAATTTTACAGTATTCGTTTGCTGAGACATTAATTTCACCAAATGTTTTCTCCATCAGAGTGAGATTAAGCTCCTAATATTACTAATATTATTGATTTTATTGCATTTTACAGCAGCTGTTTCACAGTTTTTAACAGCAGTTGTTGTTTTTTACAGTGTAGAGTTTCAACACTTTTTATTTTCTAGGACTTTTTGGCAGTTCAGAGCTTTAATTAGAATCATAATCATCCGTTCTTGTAGACGTTCTGACAAAAAAAAAAGAAGATTTAATTGCAGAGGTTGACATTTTCATTATCTGGAGTTATTTTAGTTTGTTTTTTTTAAAAACAAAACACAAATTGTTTTGTTGTTTTTCTTCCTTCTCTCTGTTTTAATTCCCGGTGTTTTAATTGACTTCAGAAGCTTTTTGCCAGAGGAGGCGTCACGTTTGGAGGGAACCGACCGCGCTGCAGCCTCCACGCACAGCACCATCTGCTGCCCCGCTACCCCCACTGCAAGAAGGGGCCCACTGCCCGAAACTGAACCCGCAACCCCCCCCGCGGCACTTTGCTGTGACATCATATCACTGAGTCAACTTTCACGACACTCCTTAAAGATCGGGGTTAAGCCTTAATTAGCCAGGACCGGTTATGAAGACCTATCTGAGGAGGCCTCGCCCCCCCCCTGATACCTCAAACCTCCATTTCTTCTACTTTCCTCTTCCTCTCCTGCTCCTCCTCAACATCAGGGTGGACTCCACTCCACTCCTATCTGCTGCCTCCCATCTGTCTCTCCGCCTCCCTTTAAAGCCCGAGATCTAAATAGGAGCGGATCACCTCCCTCGCTGGTGTTTCATTAAAGGCAATTAGAGAGCCGACGCTGCAGCGTCCCATAAGGCTCGGCGGCGAGAGGCGAGGCGCCGGCCGCATTAGCTCGTTGAGATGAAGTATGTATGACAACGCTTTCATCAACGCGAAACAATTCCTCGCCGACGTCTCCGAGGCCGAGCGTCAGAGGTACCATTCTGACAATTACGACGATTAACGCTGTCAAAATAAAGCCATTAGCTTAGCGAGAGGGCAAAGCAACGCGCTTAATTACAGGGTTTTCTGTCAAAATGGGTTCCCTTCAGACCGCGGCAAAAGTGGAGAAAAATTAACAAGTAGGTTCTGACGGACGGCGGGCCAAAACAGGCGCGGACCTCTGAGCGGTCAGAGGAGCGCGTAGAGGCGGGAAAAACCGCACGGCGAGGGTTTCCTCGGATTTTATTTATTACCTTGGCCTTTTTATATGGTGCCGCATGAAAATTATGAGTGGAAACAAATTTACAAATTTTTTAAAAATTTAAACAAATTTACAAAATTTTGAAAAATTTAAACAAATTTTAACAAATTTACAAAATTTTTAAAAATGCAAACAAATTTACATGGAATTCCTACTTCAAATTTAGAAATCAAATTCACAGAATTGAACCTATTTTTCAAGGAAAAACAAGATTTACATACTGGAAAAACAAACAAAGTAGGAAATTGCAAAAAAACGGATATATATTTTTCGAGCAGCAATTTATAAACCGAAATCAAGTTTTCAAGGCAAGACAAATTTACATGGAAAAAAAACACATTTTCAAATTTGGAAATCAAATATATAAACTGGTCAAGGAAAAAGAGATTTACATATTTAGAAAAAAACTCATTTAAATTTTAGAAAACAAAATTACAAACCGAAAACAAGCTTTCAAAGCAAAACAAATTTACAAGGAAAAAATTCACAGGATGGTGTTGCGTTAAAGCGTACGGAATTCTTGTAGGAGCTCATTGTAGCTGTTTGCGTAACGAGTGGAGGGAGAGCGGAATAAAACTCTTTTAATTCAAAATTGAGTCAATCTGGAACAAAGAGGAAGAAAATAAAGTACAAACATGATAAATGCTTCTGTCAAATAAAAACAAATGAAATGCTGGCAGCAACCAAAAGCTTGTTTGATGACACCCTGAGACAATTAGAACCCATTCGCCCATCATCCCACCCACGAGCCAGCCCACCCTCATTAACCAGAACTTCAGCCGTCGGGGCCCAGAGTCAATCGGAGGCTGCGATCCCGAAACGACCTCTGGCTGCCGGCTGTTTCCGGGTCAAACTCCCTCCTGGGGTCAAAAGTTCAGAGTCAAAACTCTCCTCGCTCGGAACCACCACTGACCACGGAGGGAGGGGGCTGTTTCCGGGTCAGCGAGGAATTGTTGCTCCGCGCTGCTCTGATTTGAATTAACAATCTCAAACAAACAACAAAACCAAAACGCAGCAGGAATAATTGATTAGATAAAAAACAACGTGGCGACGGGAGGAAGGCGAGCGCCTGAGGATGACGAGGAAGAGCAGCGTGCAGTTCAATATACAAAAACACAAACATGCAAAGAAATAAGACATTAAATGGACAAAAAATTCAATCAAATTGTAGAAAAAAATGCCAGAAAAAGAAAATTAATACAATAAAATTAAATATGATATGAAATAAAAGCTCATATTTAAATTCTCTTTAAAATGAAACAAATTGACTTTAATTCAAGGCAAAAAAAAACAAATCAAAAACAACTTTATATACAGAAAAACCTGTTTTACTTTTGTTGGATCAAGAGAAACGACTGACTTTATTTATTCTAGCTACATATTAATATTTTAAAAAGGGGATTTTCATCATTCGTGCGTTCTATTGCATCTACTTCCTGTCGGATCCTCCTCATTGGACCGCGGCAACATGAAGGTTCTACCGTCTCTCAGCTTCCTGTCAGAAATATGAAGCATGTCGGAAAGAATCTCGGCATCTGGTCCTACAGAAATCTCTGCTTCGGGTTTTTTAAAGATTCATTTAAAGAAATATGTTTTCAGAAATAGGATCCGAGTGAACTTTCAAAGACACACGGATGATTTAATATATTATTACTATTATTATTTTAATATAGATATTATTACAATAGTCTTTTTACACGTCCGGATTAAAAAATAAAAAGATCCAGCCCTCCCTGAACCATCTGAGGGCTCCACAGACGACGGAGACTTTTAAAAAAGAAGCAGAACTTATAACTTTTAATTAACACTGCTGCTTTTTGGTCATAAATTTATATTATTATTCTTATTTTATATTTTTTATTAATGCTTTTATCTACTTTTACCTTGTAGCACTTTGAGATTTGATCCAAATGTAAAGGTCGTTACAAATAAAATGTATTATTATTATTTTTATCATCACAACATTCCTGTTTACCCCGAGGTTCTGGAACAATCTGGAAGAGGAGATCAGGTCCGCTTTGATGTCCTTTAAATCACTTCTTAATAAATCTGTTATTGGAAAAACCTTTCCTGACTTTACTTCTACTTTCTAATTTTATTTTAAGTTCGTGTAATTCTCTTTATAAATATGTCATAAAATAAGAAAATGCATGTATTTATTCATTGATCATCTGTAAACGCTAATCTTTTTTTATTCTACCATTTAAAATAAACAAAGGTTATTATTATTTTATTCTATTATTCTCTTCTTTTTTTTGTTCTAGCCTTTAAAAGAGTCTAAAAAGTTCTAAGATTATGTTTTATTTTAACATTAAATATCATTTTAAAGCATTCATTTATTTTTTTATTATTATTATTTTAGACCTTAACGTTAAAATGAATTCATAAAAGCTCTATAGCTATAGATTATTTATACTTTATTATAGTTTTAAACGTATCCCTGTTCTTCTGACTGCAGCTTCTATTATTTAACATTGAAAATAATTTTATAGTGTTCAATAAATAAGGAATAATATAATTTTTATTTGAATATTAAAGATCTTTAAAACTACTCTATAAAAATCATTCTCTTATTTTATTTATTTTAAATGTCCTGAAATCTTAACGTTGAAGAGAATGCTCTATACTTTTACATTATTTTCATTTTTATTGTATTTTTATTACTGTTTGATAAATAAATAAATATTATTAATGTTATTTTATTTTTAAAGATCATTTAAAATAACACCATTAAAAATCAGTATTTTATTTTATATACATTTTTCTTAATTCATTTTTCTTTATTTATTCCAAATGATCTAAATCTTAACGTTAAAAAGAATTCAGGAAACGTTCTCTAGCTGTAGATTATTCATACTTTATTCTAGTTCTAAACGTATCCCTGTGTCTCCAAAGGGCCTACTGTTTCATAAATAAAAAAATATTATTCATTTTATTTTATTTTTAAAAATCATTTAAAATTAGACTATAAAAATCATTCTTTCATTTCATATACATTTTCTTTATTTACTCGAAATGTCCTAAAATCTTAACATTAAAGAGAATCCAGAATGACTCTCTAGCTGTAGATTATTCATACTTTATTCTAGTTTTGAACGTATCCCTGTTCCTCTGACTGCAGCTTCTATCCAGGCAGCTCTAATGGGAATAATAGACATTCTTGATTTCTTCATATTTGCTCTTCTTTTTCAGTCCAAGTGCCACCAAAGTGACAGCAGAGGGACGTCTGGGCGACGGATGATGTCATTTATTGATAAGCTGACGGCCTAACCGCCAACAGACGGACCACGCCACCAGTTTGCCTCGACTTATCCGCCCATTTACCGTCACTGCTGGCGGCCTTATCAAACAGATGGAGATGCAAACAGAAACAAACAGATCTGATTTCCTTCGATTGGAAACAGAGCGTTTTCGGTGCGGTGAGTCATCGCGGGCGGCACAGAAATGCTACAAATTACATTTTGCCCCCCGCGAAACACAATAAGCGGTTGATGGAGAACATATTCATTTATTAGCGTGGTGTTTTAGCCGAGGGGCTCGCGGCCTTATCTGAAGGGAATCGCCAGCTTGTTTTTTTTTTTTCTTTTGATAAAAACCAAATACGCGGAGGATCACCAGCTGATCCATCTGATTTATGGATCCACTGAAGCCAGCGAGATCGGCATCAGTCAGGAAATAAGATTCAGGAAATACAATCATCTATGTGTTTTGAATTATGGCAGACGTTCGTCACTGAGCCGGACCGGGCTTTTGAGATTTAGAACAGAACTTCTGCTTCTCTGGCGCCAGCTTTTCAAGTAGAATAAGGAGGATGGAGGAACCGAAGCTTCAGAAAACTCCTGGTGTCGCGTGGAAATGTAAAATACTACAAAGGAGAATCAGAGTTTGTCTTTGGTTTTTATTTTTATCTATTTTTACTCTCAGTTTATCTATTCCACATGGTCCAAACTGGTTCTGCAACATTTAAATCCCCAAAGATCCGCTTAAATGGTCAGCATTTTGTTCTGAAATCTGATGTGTTGGAATCATGAGTGTAGGGATCGGAGAGGTTTGGACATGACCCAAACTGTGATGGTGAGAAGACCGGGTCAGAACATCTCCAGAACTGCAGGTCTGCGGTGGTTAGAACCTACCCAGGTGGACTAAGGAGGGACGACTTTGGGGAAACTGCAACAGGGTCATTGGAGCCCATGATCCCTGAAGAAGAAGATGGTTCTGGTAGGAAGGTGTCAGAGGGGGCGGGTGGAGCTCAGTGGGTGGAGCTCAGTGGGTGGAGCGGCCGTCTCCCGATCATAAGATCAAAAGGTAGCCGGGTCGTCGTCAATGACGGAAAAACATGAAGAACAAGTTTTAAAGACGATGTTATTAACGCAACCAAAAAGGTTCATCTGGGTAAGTGGGGAATAGGCTCCGCCCCCTTAGAGACAAAACCTATCAATAACTGGTTCCAGCCGGACTAGACCCACACAGACCGGGTCACTAGCGGACCTTCAGAAGCAGGAAGGTGACTCCTACCTCTCACCAGTAGCACACTTTGCCAAAATCAACAGAATTTCCAGAAGATGATTTGAAATCCATCATTCCGGGAAGGGTTCCAAACTGTTTCTGAGGTTCTGGGCCTCCACAGGTCCACAGTGATACAAATGATCTACACATGGAGAAGACCAGGAACAATACAGAACCTTCAGAGAAGTGGACCACCTTCCAAGGTTCCTTCAAGAGAACGGAGAAGGTTCATTCAGGAAGTCCCAGAAGATAAGATCCCAAAGATCTCATAAGGGTCAGAGGTCACGGCTCCGGTTTCACAAAGATCCTGGTGGAGTGGTGCGGAGAAAACAACAACTGACCGAGAAGAACAGACCAGAACATCAGACGAGGTGGACCTGGAACATTGTGGAGATGATCTGCTGCTTCAGGACCAGGATGTGAAACCTGAACTCTGGTCTCTAACAGAAGATTCTGAAAGTCGGGTCATCAGTCATTGAGTCCACCTCTGAGGGGTTGAAAAGGAACAAAAGTTCTGAGAAGTTGAGCGGGTCAGAACTCCTCCACAGTGACGTCGGAGACGGACCTCCAAACTTGTATTTTATGTTCACCCCGGTTGTTTTTGGTCCGAGACTGAAGAGGAGAAGAAACCAGGAGGGGGTCCGATACTTTCTGTCAAACCGGGCCTCGTCTCTCCGCGGACCTCAGCATCATCCATCATTCAGGCTGGACCTCGTCTTCAAAGGCCCCCCCCAGCCTGTCGGAGTGGCACGGCCCGGGCAGCATTGTGTTCCTACAACAATGGAGGCCCATTACGGCGGCGACTGTTATCAGCCCGCGGCGAGCGAGGACGGTTCCTGCCTCATTGTGAGCCATCGGAGTAGATTGTGTTCCAGAGGGAGGTCAGACTAAACACGTCGGGGCGTAAGAAGACACACCTGAGGCTTATCTGACGAAAACACATCCTGCAGTGGAAGATCTCCCCTCGCGCGCCGGAATAAAACAATGACGCGCAAATCCCAGAATCCTCGGCGAGTTCCTCATTAGACGAGGACGTGTGCATAAAGAGGATCCTTCAGCAGGAGGGGGCGGGACATCTTTGATGATAACGCCGCGGATTAATTGTTTATGGTGCTTTAAAGGGTCTTTGTGTACGTTTGTGTGTGAGTGTGTGTATGTTTGTGTGTGTGTGTATGTGTGTGTCTGTATGTGTGTATGTATGTGTATGAGTGTGTGTCTGTGTATGAGTGTGTGTGTGTGTGTGTGTGTGTGTGTGTATGTGTGTGTGTCTGTATGTGTGTGTATGAGTGTGTGTCTGTGTATGAGTGTGCGTGTGTGTGTATGTGTGTGTGTGTCTGTATGTGTGTGTGTATGTGTGTATGTATGTGTGTGTGTCTGTATGTGTCTGTATGTATGTGTATGAGTGTGTGTCTGTGTATGGTTGTGCGAGTGTGTGTATGTGTGTGTCTGTATGTTTGTGTGTGTCTGTATGTGTGCGTGTGTGTGTGTATGTATGTGTGTACGTGTGTCTGTGTGTGTGTATATGTGTGTGTGTGTGTGTTTGTGTACGTGTGTGTATGTATATGTGTGTGTGTGTACGTGTGTGTATGTATATGTGTGTGTATATGTGTGGGTGTGTGTATATCTGTGTCTGTGTGTGTAGGTATGTATATGTGTGTGTGTGTGTATGTATATGTGTGTGTGTGTGTGTTTGTATGTGTGTGTGTGTGTAAGTGTGTATGTATATGTGTGTGTGTGTGTACGTATGTGTGTATACATTTATGTATTTGTGTGTGTGTATGTGTGTGTATACGTGTATATATGTGAGTGTGTGTGTGTTTATGTGAGTGTGTGTGTATATACGTGTGTGTGTATATATGTGAGTGTGTGTGTGTATGTGTGTTTGTATGTGTGTGTATATATGTGTGTGTATATGTATATGTGTGTGTGTGTACGTGTGTGTTTGTATGTATATGTGTGTGTGTGTATGTATGTGTGTGTGTGCATACGTGTATATATGTGTGTGTGTGTGTGTGTATGTGTGTGTGTATACGTGTATGTATGTGTGTGTGTGTGTTTGTGTGTGTATGTGTGTGTATACGTGTATGTATGTGTGTATGTATGTGTGTATGTGTGTGTATGTATATGTGTGTGTTTGTGTGTGTGTATGTGTGTGTGTGTGTGTATGTGTGTGTGTGTGTGTGTGTGTGTGTGTGTGTGTGTGTGTGTGTGTGTGTGTGTGTGTGTGTGTGTGTGTGTGTGTGTGTGTGT
>VRLP01004665.1:0-45884 GCA_009660295.1 Lophius piscatorius
TTGAGTTAGTATTTAATCACTTTGAGCTAGTATTTAATCACTTTGAGCTAGTATTTAATCACTTTGAGCTAGTATTTAATCATTTTGAGCTAGTATTTAATCATTTTTAGCTAGTATTTAATCATTTTTAGCTAGTATTTAATCACTTTGAGCTAGTATTTAATCATTTTTAGCTAGTATTTAATCACTTTGAGCTAGTATTTAATCATTTTGAGTTAGTATTTAATCACTTTGAGCTAGTATTTAATCATTTTTAGCTAGTATTTAATCACTTTGAGCTAGTATTTAATCATTTTGAGCTAGTATTTAATCATTTTTAGCTAGTATTTAATCACTTTGAGCTAGTAAAGTCCATTCCTATATCTATGAATGAGAATAAAGAGACACATAAGATTACTATGTTTCTAAATGTCAACATGATTAATTATAAAACAACTTCTAGAACAATTCTGAAGTTAAGATAACTTTCTAAGTTTATTCCAATTCCTTCATAAGATAACTCATCATGTTTCTAAAGTGGGTAAAAGTGGGGCCTCTAACCAAAATGCCAATTTAGCCTTAACTGGAGTATACATATATACAACTTATATACAACAACATATATACAACAACATTACAACATATAAAATGTTTATTCCGTGAAATTATCAACAGAATGCCGATAAACAAAATATTTGTTCATTCCGAAAACGATAATCATAGAGGTGCAATTATTGCAATTCTTCTTGGCCATTCATGGATTCTTATAAAATCTGACCAGCAGATTCTGATTTTGGCCGTTTTTAGTAGAAGAGAGGTTGGTCAACCAACCTCATGTGTTTTGACTTGTTGAAATTTAAGAATGCTCCATCTTTGATGCGGTGGGTTCCGTTAACCAATTGGATGACATTTCAAGTAAACATAAAACTTTTTTATTCTAGTTCAGTCCATCATATTTTGTATGTAGACTTTGTCAGGGACCTCAGGGCTCGAGGCTGGCTCTGAGCTCCTGCTAGCTTTAACCCACTCTGGGGTTGTTCCTCCCCGGCTTATTTTTTCCTTACTGGTGTTAGAAATTGCGAGCTTTGTGTTTTCTTCATTCACAGTGAACTTTTTCCAAGGTAGTGACATGTTTGTAGCCATGGTAGCTCAAGCTTGGTGTGCATGTACACCGATTCAGTGCGTATCCAGCTCTGAATCCGTTAGGTGAAGCTGCCCGGCCGATCCCTCATCACATCAAATTAGGCCTCCCAGCGGCTAATAATCCACCGGCCGATCGATCGGTGCACTTCTACATAACTACTCAAAGAAATTTAACAAAATTATGACAAATAGGCAGACATAACTTTGACATTCTGTTGTCGTTTGGTCGATAGGGGCATCGTGTTCACATGAAAAATGTTCATGAAGCCTGTATTATAAGATCAGCAAACTTGAATAGGATTCTTGTGAACTGAAAGTGAGATCATTACCATTGAAGGATTGATCAAGCATGAACAAAACGCAAACAAAAATCTTACCCTTCAGGTGACCTCAAACCCTCACCCTTTTTGGTTACCCTTGGTGACCAAAAAACACCCTCATAATCAGTTTTTCTAGAAAGACCCCTGATTAAAATGGAGATGTGAACACCAACAGGCTATTAAAATGTTGTTTTTATATTCCTGATACAATTCCAAACATACAAGCTGTTGTGTGCAATCCTCAGAAGGTAAAGACGTGTGTGCACGTGCGTGTGTGTGTGTGTGTGCGCGTGTGTGTGTGCGTGCGTGTGAACTACCGGAACTTCCTATTATTAAAATTAAAAGCGCACAAGTGGATTAATAGTGGTTCATAATTAAGAGTGCAGACACACACACACATATTACAGGGTTCTTCCACATCATACCCTTAATAATCAGGTCAATCAATGTCTGATTGATTAGTTTGAATTGTATCAATAAAATGCTGCAATCAGCCAAATGCATGAGCGTAAACTCAGCTCTCACACACACACACACACACACGCACGCACACAGAGGAGGCGATCTTTAAATTTACTTAAGCTGTCTGAACATCACTGAACTCTGATTTCCACTCATGACCACTTACCTACAAAAAATCTATGATGTTCAAGTGTGGGTCAATGTATGCACTCTGGCTTCTTATGCAGTCAGCAATACCCTCAGCCATGATCAATGTATCCCCAAAACGTTCCTGACACATTGAGAGGTTGAGATGCACTCGTGTACTCCTGTCCATCATACCTGTGCAGGTCCCTGTCCAGTCAGGACCAGCACATTATTTCATAAAGTGGTTGTGCGTATGACATTAGAGGAGCATTAGAGGATTAAGGGAGGACATGATGTTCCACAAAAATGAAAATTATTTTCTATTTTGCTGCCTGAAAATATGATAATTTCCTGCCAACAGTGCTTTTCCACATATTTTTACTTAAAAGGAAACTCGCCAATTAACTTCATTAAATTCAGAATCAGGTTGAAAATCACAAACCCCTTAATACGAGGCAACTGCTGCTCCTCCTGAGAGAAGGTCTGACAAACAAACCCACCCACACCCACACACACACACACACACACACAAACACAACGACAGTGGATGGACAAACAGCACCACCTAGCTCTACACTGTAGAAGCTGCATATGAAGTGCCCCCCCACCACCACCACCCCTCTTCCTCCGCCGCTGGCCCCCATCTATGCAACAGAACAGTTTTGTGCTTGGGAGAAGCAAAGAAAGAGAAAGACAAAGTGCTTCAATTAGTTTGGTATTATCTGTCTGAATACCTTTTTGTCTCTCTGGGCTGAGAGGAAAGGAAGATATAATAATTTAAACTCCTACCCCAGTAAATTAAATGTCCTCATAGCTATAGTGATCTAAAACACAAGCTGAGTGAGAAACTTGCCGTCATCTCCCTCCCTGGCCCTTTTATGTCATGCTTCCTTAGCGAAGACATGAGGGTGCCCAGCCAGGCATACAGGTACTGAAGCATGAGGAGCAACTTTTAAAACCATGCACATCTTTTCTGTGTGATACCCATAAAATAATTTTGCAGATCACAAAGAGAATTTAAATGAGCCCTGAGGCGGGGGCTCCATGTAAGATGGCCTTTTCATCTTTCATCAGCAAATATTCCTGCCTACCCTCAGATCGCCCTCTGGCTTTCTCTTTACCTTCTTTGTTTCCCCTCCATTCCCCATTCTTCTTTTTTTCCTGTCCTGCTGCGGATCTTCCTCTTCTTCTTCCCTCGTCTCCACTCTGAGTGGTTTTTTCTTCCTTACAAATCGTCTGCTGTAAATCATGGTGTACCGGCACTACGTTCTATTCAATAAACCCACAAAACAAGAAGGAACTTATTGATTAAGGTATGAATGTGACACACCCGCCCTCACAGCATCTGTCTCCATACTCTTAATCTCACAATTTTATGTCTTCCTTCTTCTCTCCTCTTCTATCTCTTGTAATGTCCATGGAGTCAACATCAACAACACATAAACACAACACATAACCAAGAGGCAAGGAACAAGAATAATCACAAACACACTCTCTGACTGCCACCGCCCGCTGCAGTCGATCCATCGTCATGGTGATCAATAATTCGGATAGTGTTGTCTCCTCGTAGAGAACGTAGATGAATGAAAATCACCTGCTCAGCAGTTTGAGGAATCTGTGCAGGTTTGTGTGTGTGTGTGTGTGTGTGTCTGTTTGTGAGAGAGAGATCTGACCTCGTATTGATATCCAGTCACCACACCTCCAGTAAACCATGACAAGTCCAGAGAAGACAGACAGGAATAAGAAGATTAATAGAGGGCAGAAATAGTGGTGGGGATGGAGGGCTGGGGGTGGGCAGGTGTCCAATACCACACTATGGAAATACTGCACTACTGGTAAAAGACATGTATCCAAAATCTAACCTAGGTAAAAGTATGTAAGTATTATTTGTAAAAAGCATCGAATATGGGAGTGGAAGTATTCATAGGTCCTGCTCGGCGCTGAAATTTGAAGTTTGCATTTCTATTTCTGCTGCATTAATGTTTGGTCTGTGGGTGTGGCAGGATGAGGTAATCCTTTTTTTGTTAGGTGGTTTAATCTTTAAGATAATGTATTGTTATTTATTGTCGCATGAGAACGACGTACATGTATTGGAAGTATATGAAAATTGTAATCCAAAAATAACTAGTAACTACAGCTGTCAGAGTATAAAGTAATTTAGTAGAATAGGTACCTCAAATTTGAAATTGTGTAAATGCACACAGCGCGTTATAAATTAAATGTATTATTTATTATTGTAATTATAGTTACATGGTGCATGAAACTGTTAATAAATTAATCCTAAACTGATGGAATCGAGTTTTATTTTATATCCATGTAAAGACATTCTTCCCACCAAACTGCTTTGTGCTTATGGGTAAAAAACTGATTGGTTATAAGTGGAGGTGGGACTGCATCAAGGATTGTCTTATCTGCTTGCTAGGTCGCCATCTTATCCTTCCCAGGTGGAAAGACCTCCAGGCCCCTTCCCGGGCAGGTTGACTGAAAAATGTTCTGTTTCATTTCAAACTAAAAAAGGTTAAATTCACCTTGAATGGAAGGAAGAATCTGAATTTGAGAGAGTATGGTCTCCATTCTTGCTTTATTTTTTCCATTGTTTAGGTAATAACCAGTTTGAATGAAACTTAATAACATGAAAATGCATGATCCAACGGGTAAAGTTGTATATGAACATGCGTGTATGTTTTGTCATCGTATATGAGTACACATACAAGTATCTGGGTGCAAAAGTGTTTGCATATTTTATTAAAGTGAATGCTGGACTTCATCGTCTTCTTTCCCTCCTTTTAACTGTCTGAACTCTGTTACATTATTGATCTTTTATATTTCCTTAATCATGGTTTTTATGTCATTGTCATCATTTTGTTGCAGACGTGAACAGCTGTTGTCGTCTCCTGGGTGGGGAATGATGGTCGGGCTGGGATGGGTTGTGCAAATGGAAGTGTTATTTCCTAATTTGTATTCATTAGGTCTTCCTGTACGGCGTATGCGACAATGGGATGAAAAATTCAATAAACAGATCAGGAACAACAAAACAAAACAAAGACAGAGGACGGGGGAAGATGGAGACAGATGATCCGCTATGAAGACCCTTAAAGGGAACGGGCAAAAGAAGAAGAAGAAGAATAAGAGGTATCACCGAAAAAAACCTTCATAAGTCTGACAACCACTGGTTTGAACCAACATTTAGAGTAATCTGAAAAGTAACTCTCACGGCTGTCAGACAAATGTAACAGTGTAGACGGTACAAGTTTGCCTTCCCAGATGTAGTATACACTACTACATACATTACTGAAGTACGGAGCATAAAATGGAGATACTCAGGTACCTCAAATGTGTGTTCGAGTACCGTATTTGAGCAGACGTAAAGCACTGGACACACGGAACACATTGTTAGACGCACACAATAGAGAGGAAGATCAAAAATGCACAGGGAACAATATACGATAAAGATTTGTTTTTCACTGAGACGAAGGAAGAAGAAATACCTTCACGTCCAGCACAGCAACTGTTCACTGACTTACTGAACTTCAGTCTCTGATACACAGCCAACACCTAATGACCACTTCTGTTTCCTCACTCATGCAAACAGTGTGTGCACTTGTTTGCATCCATATTTGCACGACTGTTTTTGCCTGTGCCTGTCTTGATTATGTATGTGCAAACGTGTGTGTGTGTTCTACCCATCCACCAGCAACCCCCCTGAGGCTGTGTGTAGACCACACTAGGCCATATGGAGCAGCATTATGGAGACAGGCAGTGGCACAGATGGACACATTCTGTGTGGGCCGTATTATCCCTGATCCACCAGTGGCATTCTGAACGAGAACACTAATAACCCAGTGGAGCCTATTATCAGGAGGAAAACGCACAGGCTCCACCCACTGCGATGAGGGGATAGGATCAATAGTCTTTTGGATTTTAAGTTGGATATGATTCACAAACCAGTTGGAAAATAGTGAAAGGTAATGAGATGTATGAATGGTCAGATTAATCCGATGAACCGTCCAATTCTACAGACTGTGTACTTCTGATAATGGTTACCTAAAGTTGAAGGTAACTCTTGGTATCCAACTGTCTGACATTATTGGGTCGGTGAAACTATTAAAAACACGGAGGACTTGTTGGATTGGATAATGTGAAATATCTGTAATAAGTCCAGGTACATTCTTATTTCCCTGGAGGTTGATTAAATGTATTGGCAGCCTTCAGGGAAATGTTTGAAGCTTTGTTGCACCATTTTTCCACAAGCTTCACAACCATTCTGGTAAAAATCTATCAGTTGAAAGGTTAAATTATTGAACTGACATTAATGAAAAATATCTGGAAGAATGTAAAAAACAATGTTATATTACGAGAGAGTGCGTTTTATTCTGACGGTGTGGGGGTTGCTACACAAACATGCTTAAAAAACACCTTTGTTTTGTTATTTCCAAATTCCAAATCTTTTGAAATCGGTGTTGTAGCTGATTGTCTGGAGATTGTTGTTGTTGACATTATCACAGTGTCTTTGGACTACAAAGGCAAGGTTTTCTAGCCTGCACCAAGGGTGAGCTTGCAGAAATGCTGGCAGTAGGAGACATGATGGAGGACGGCTCTGACTGATTACTGACTAACCTTTACTTCTTCATACCGCGCCTGTCCTCCCCTGAACCCAATGTGTCTGCCCCTGGAGTCAGAGCCCTTCTCTGCTGCTGCTTCTTCATCCCCTATTGTTGGACTGAGAGCAGTCTGGACCCCCATCCGCTGGTACACAGAGCTATAACTTGACAGGATGGACTGAGAAGAATTGGTTGGCTGGATAGCTTCAATGGATAAGACACTACACAAAATCTTTCCTTAACAAAATGTCCAAACAGCTATTTATTCATGTATATTATATAAGTCTACTTTGACATGCAACCATCAGTAGTCACGTCCATTCTATTACGCAACAGTGTCGGCTAATAGTTTTTTCCTTTAATGCTTTGTATGGGGACTGGACGAATGATTGTAATAAATACACAATCATGGTTCATATATTTGTGGAAACTCATTTCTGAATATCAACGATCCTGCAACATTTGCATTCTGAACATGAGCTTCAACAAAACAAAACTCCTACTTTCTCCCTCCTTAAATGAGAATATCTTAATCAAACAATAGGTCATAATATATGCCTAGATTGTGCCTAAATTGTGCCTAAAATGGATTATGTAGAGAGTAAAGGTACAGCTAGTCCATTTTCACTGCTGTTAATTTCTCTTTATATTTTTATTTCAGATTAAGTGATTCATCATTTGGAGGAAAAAGACTGAAAATAACAAAATTAATCCATCGCATCACCTGATATTCTAACCAATAAATAAGAATCAAAGGAAATGATGTTTGCAGTTATATAGAAACAGAGAAATATGAGGAAACTTATTGAGCAGATTTTTTTTACAATTTACCAAACACTTTATCCGTGATCAAATAACTAACGTCAACTTCAGAGAGTTGTTTCTATACAAGCTGAATTCTTCTCAAGTCAAAATATGGCTCATGGACAAAACTATGTGCAAACCTTAATGTAGTGTCATAACTAGGGATGCAGCATTTGGTGAGAAAGTCAAATTGCGATTATGGAGGATAGTAAATCGATGTGATTGGGATATAATGGCTCTCAAGGAAAATGCAAACATCACTGATCATTTTAAATATATCAGTGTTTCCCCTATCATTATAATAGGGGGTCACCCCTAATATCATTTTATTGAATTTTCTATATAGAAAAGGTATCCTTGAAGTAATGGAAGGACACCTTTCCCTTTAGAACAGGTCTAAACATGGTCCATTTAGTAAACAAACTAAATAGTCTTATGTTATTTATCTTCTTTACACGACGACATGTCATTTCTGTCTCTACATGGTCGCCGAGTGTTCAAATTCTCCACTGCTCTCTGTATCCCGCACGGCGTAGTTCTGCCCCATTGCGCACACTCACTCACACACACACACACACAGACACCTGCGCACACACACAAGTGAGCACACTACCACCAGCGGACAGAGAGCGCGTCGGAAAATATGTCACGTCAACCACCTGAAAGTGTTTGTGTCAGTGTCTGTGGGTGATTTCTTGTGTCTCAGTGAAGACTTTTCATAGGGCGAGACACAAGAAGATGCATCGGTAATAGTGTTTTGTTTTCGTTGGCTTGCGGGCTGACGTTCAGCCGCCTCTTTACTATCCTGAGCTTTCACTTCCATGCAGTCGTCATACTTTATTCTGTGCTGTCTCAGGGGCTGGGACAAATTTGTCGTGTTGCCGCAAGACAACTTTCAACTTGCATGTTTCACACAACACCTCGTTCTGCTCTTTGTCTCAAAGCCTGAATCCAGAATAACGGCCTAAAACATTTTTTCCGTATTTGTTTTGCCCACCAGTGTACCGCGGTCACCCTGGTCGTCGGCATACATTTTCCACTTTCTCTGATCGCCCGGTGACGATACACGACGCTAGCATCAGTCGCCTCAAAGAAACTGATTGGCCATATCTTTCTGTGGGCGTAGACAATGAGCAGACGGCACACAAACACAGAGTAGTGAATCACGTTATCTCACACATGTTTATTCAATTAAATCGCAGCCTTTCGCCATCGTCTAATCGCACAGGACGATTAGACGATTGCGATTGAATTAATCGTGCGGCTCTAGTCATTCAGTGATTCTTGTAGGTGTTATTCCTTATCCAACGTCCATGAGGACATCTTGGTGTAGAAACACAGACAGGTATTGACTGTGAGGTATAATAAAATGTTAAGGATTTATTGTTAACGAGTGTTTAACTGAACCTTTAAAGGTTGTCAGTGCTGTCAGGTGACGTGTCTCACACCACCACTCATTCATCCAGCCTTCCTCTCCTCCATCCTCTCCTTTCTCTCCAGCATCTTATCTCACTCAGCTGGCTCTCCACACAACAATGGCTGTCTGAGTGGCTTCTGAAGGAGGATTTACTGCTGTCAGATTTGACTGATTAGGCGACACACACATGCATACACACCAGACTCCCTCACACATACACGGAAACAGTTTCACACTCGTTTACACACACAGAGTGTTCTGAGGGTGATTATCTGAGGATTAACATGTCAAGGTGCTGAGCAGCAATAAGTCCTAAACCTGGATCTGTGCACATACACACAGAAGAGAGGGACACCTACTACTAGTATATTTATTTATAGATATATATCTAAAAGAAGGCTAGAAGAAAAAACTGTATCATTTAATGTTTTTCTTGACAGATTACTTATTTGTTTATTCTCTTTAAAGCTGTGAAAACTTTTGATGTGTTTCGAAGAGGGTCTTTGTACAAATCAGTACCACAGAGGATCGGCGCTTTAGTCATTCACATGTAGTTAATCTGGAACCACCGTGGGGATTATGGGGTTAATTGCAGAAAGCTTGTTTCCTGAACCGCAGACAGCTTAAGTGAGTCAGAGCTGAAGCAGAACAATCAATCTCAGCATGTCATGAGGAGCCAAAGCAAAGAAAAAAGTGCAGAAAACAACATGCTTATAGTCACAAAGGAATGCCTTCTAGTACTGATAAATATTACAATACATTCTTGCACATTTTGTACATTTTGGTTTTGTGGATAAAAAAACTTCTTCTAATTCAATCACATCACGTTTACAGCAACAGCTCTTTAAAAATGATTGACAGTGGACAAAAGAATACTGCTTCCATCTTATAAATCTTGCAACATCAGCTAAAATAAAATCATTTATGTATGGACTAAGTCTTGTTTTCACTGGAACTGCTGATTCTACTCTACCTTAAAGACGAGTAAAATATTCATTTGCAAATCATCGACTGAGATGAAATACATGTTTTTTTGGATGTTTAAATTTGTCTGGGGTTTACACGTGAAACCATTACATGTTTAAGTTACTGACTGACTGACTGACTGACTGACTGACTGACTGACTGACTGACTGACTGAATGAATGAATGAATGAATGAATGAATGAATGAATGAATGAATGAATGAGATCAGTTTAAAACTATAAAATGGTCGGTTCACCGATCAATGGTTGGCGAGAGGCTTGTTTCGATATGACCGGTGATCATCTGATCAGTCTCAGTGTAGCAGATTCCGTGCCGTTACACACATGGGCCTCTCGATGGTTCATGTCGCACGCATACACACCAACCATGAGCTTCCATGGCTGCAAAAACCTCATCAGCTTGAAAATCTTTCACCGTGAATGAAGACAACACAAAGCTTGCCATTTGTAACACCTGTATTGTCAATTTAATGTTCCAGAGGAACAACCCCGAAAACATTTGGGACAACAGACTTAGGCAGAAAGCTAGCGGGAGCTCATGGCCGGCCACCAGCCCCCTGTATTTATGTGTGAGTGTATGCTGTCAGTTATGGCTCAAACTTTCAAGAAAAAAAAATCAACAACGGCCAAAATTGGTTTCAGCAGGTCAGACTTTATAAAATCAGTAAACAAATTGAAATTGCAATGGGTGCACCCCTATTTAAATCTGTTGGTCAGAGCAACAGCGGTGCAAGTGTTTAATGTTAAACAGCCATGAGTCTTCAACTGGACTAAAAACACAAACTATGTTAGCTCACCTCAACCTAAAATTCTGACTGAACCAAGAGTACACACCGACAAACTTGTTCTTGTACAGTTTACAGTTTGTCTAGTTGTAGATCTGGCCCATATGTCCAGGTAGAAGTCCTGGACCATAAAGGGACAACCTTCACTTCTTCTTCTTATTTCCCTGAGACAATGTTGCTGCTGGCTGTATCTAACATCAGACAATAACATCATTTTCTATGAGCCAGATTGTAAAGACTCTGGACATCTCCGATCTTAGACCGTGATCCTCTCACGGAAGTTTAGGGGCTAATTAAACTGAAAGAAAATGTACAGAACTGGGAACAAGAAGACAGTACCTACGTTACTGAAACAGAAATTTCATGAGTAAAATAGCTAATGTGGTTACTGTCTTGCCAAGGAGCTGATAAACATTTAAGCAGCTTTAAGTAAAAGTGACCTTGTAACCGTTCCCACATCACACATATGACCTCTTTGAATAAGTTTTCTTTCTCTAACTGAGGTATACTTATTGTTTTTCTTTCTCCCACCTCCGTCAACGTGTGAGAGGAAGAAATATGTGACGCCTACTGAGGGAGTTGATGGTCTATATGGGTGTGTGTGTGTAGGGGCTAGGCAATTAAATGAGCCTGTTATCATCACTCACTCATTCAGGGACAGGTTCACTCTTTATAAAGCTCTCACCGCCCAGCGCATTACTCTGTCAATGTATGTAAATCTTACTGCTGAGGTCTGGTAGCCCTGTGTGTGTGTGTGTGTCAGTGTGTGATGAAAACACATAAATCTCATCTGAACACATACAAGAAGCACAAAAACACAATCACGGACTGCTTTCCTCTCTGAAAGGTTGACATGAGAGGTGGTCCTTCTAACATTTCTATGATTGAGGTGAAGAGTAAAGCTCATAACCAACACAGAGTGATTACATTAATCTTCCTAACAGACCATATCTTCTATTCACAAGATCATGAATCAAATCCATCCTGCCACTAAATGATGTGTACTTAAAGGGCCAATCCGCCTCAATACAAATCACACTCTGCCCAAATCACAAATGCCTAGGGTGGAGTCTCAGATTAGCCTCCAGTCAGTCAGGTTGATTTGAACAGATTTTTCCTCAAAATGTCTGACGCTTGCTGCAGCTTAATGAAAAAACCTTCTTTTTCTTAAACGGCTGTGACTTGAAGCTTTCAAGCCATTAGATCAAGCAGCAAATTAAGCAGTCTCAGTGCAACCATAATGAACTACATAATGAGAGTGGCAGGACTTCACAGCGTCCAAGTAAGGGATTTAAAGGCTGTCATAACCTCGTCTGATGCCACTGTTTTCACACACCAAAAAGAATAATAATTTAGAGTTTCTGATTCTTAATTTCAAAGGAAATCACTTCTTTTCACACAGTGTGAGGAATTTTTGATTCTGTTCAATCTGCTTTAACTCAGGTGTCCCTATTAAAGCGGTCTAAAGGTCACAGTCTGAGGAAGTGTTTAACTCTCTTTAGCTAAAGCGTTTAATCCGGGTACTTGGTAAGGCACACGGTGTAAAAGGGTTGTAACAGTCCCAACAGAGATTCAGTTAAAGCTCTGGTTCCTAACTCGCCATTCCAAATTATTAATAAGCTCCTGGACAACTGTGTTGCTATGGGTATTTATTTAACAATATTATTAAACATTCATCCTGGCATTTTCGAGTATGGCTGGTCGGCTGCTTGTGATGGAAACATTCATCAAACCATTCTGTGCCAGCCATCATAGCAGACAGTGGAACACAGTAAAAAGTGTGGGTGCACGATACAAATGTGAGGAAAATAATTGTGAAATGGTTGCTGCATGTAGAGAAGGTAACGCCAGGTACACCATGAGACACCTGAGGCACTGTAATTTACATTGTTTGCATTCATAATGACATGTTATAGATATGTACAGTATAAAGCAGTACTTTGGTTGGTACATATATAAGACAATTATAATCTACATTATTAATATTCTGTTATATAAATAGAAAAGCTGCAAGGATGGGTGTGTTTAGAGAGGTTGTACTTTTGTTTAATTGTTGGTTTATTAAACAAATGAAGGGAAATGAAATGTATTGACCTATTGTATTGTATAATTGTACAATTCCTTCCATTAAAAAAAAAAACTGCAGCACAGGTATGTTATTTAAAATACCACTAAACAAAAATGTTGCTTAAAATAACGACGTAGGTCTTCAACTGGATCTTAAACACTAACTCTGACAGCTCACCAATCTGTGACACACAAGCATGGAACTACTGCAAACAATGACAACAGACCAGGATATGGTTTTAAGAGAAAGTCCAAAGGGTTAAAAAACAGCAGGTTGTCACAGGTCTGTCACAGGTCTGTCCCCAATGACAGTCTTTAAGATTTACAGACCTCTCCTGTGGAGGAATCCAATTGGTTTGGGGATGCTAACCAAAAAGCTAACATGGCAGTATTTGCTAACATTGATTGATAGGTAGCTCCTCAGAGACACGAGTGCCAAAGTTTAAAGGCTTGTTTTTTTCCCTTGATGACCTCGTATATGTTGGTAAACACAGGTAGCATTATACGCTGGCATTATTTTCAAAAAATTATAATTAGAAAATTGGGTCACTTGAATCAGGAACTTCTTCTTTGTCGTGAGCGGTAGAGAGAAGTATAAATAAGAAGGTTGATGGATATCGGCATTGAAAAGCAGTATAGGTATCAGACACAGTCAAAAGAATCTCTTTGTGTGTGTGGTAGGCCTCTTGAGGCATGGATCGCAGATCAGGCCTACAAAAATCATCATTAGACAGGGGAATGAAATACATCATTAATGAAAAAAATATATAAATGACATCACCTGCAGCTGACCAACCAGACGAAGACAGTACTTCCCTTCAATATGTGACAATAATGCACAAGGGACCAGAACTTATCTATTACTCAAATACATTAATTGATTATGCTGACATGTTGACAAATTCTAATGTTAACTAATGTTCTATGTTCCAGGTCCAGGTTAAAATTGTTAAAAGTAAAGCAGTTATTTCTCCTACAATGTTATTTGACACTAGTAACTTTGCAAGGGATCCAGCGATCACG
Source organism: Lophius piscatorius (assembly GCA_009660295.1). Taxonomy (NCBI): domain Eukaryota; kingdom Metazoa; phylum Chordata; class Actinopteri; order Lophiiformes; family Lophiidae; genus Lophius; species Lophius piscatorius. The sequence goes on from VRLP01004665.1 coordinate 13,714, forward strand.
TTTGATCTGATCGGTGAACGCCGATCAGAGTGACAACAAAAACTGTGTCCGTCAGAAACTGACTCTCGAGCTACAATGTGCCCCACTCTGTACCAATACTTGATATTGGATTATCTTAAATCACTAAATTAACATGATTTCTTATACTGGTTGAACAAATTCATTTGGGTCAAAGTCTCTGGAAGCGGACAGAGGAAATGGGGCCTCTGAATGTCCGGAACCACTCATTTTATCTTGTTTGTTTTGGTTTTATTAATGTTATTCTGAATTAAAACGGTATTTCCCTTTGTGCCCACACACAGCCATGATGGACTGATTTTTTGTCATCTGTTCATTTAGTCAGTCTACAGCCCAGTAAGCCCACATTCAGGCACTTCATTAAGATAATTCATCAGTTGGATGAATCCATGAGGAAGAGGACTTCATCACAATAACAATTAGTAACACACACAAACAGTCTGCTGCAGTATCCATCTATTCTAGGTAGGACCCAGGTGCAGCTGTAGTTTCTTAATTAAGAGCCAGCGTCCATGAAGTCTTCAGGCTTCATCATTTATTACATTCATAATTAACCATTTGACTTTCATTCTCTATGCCTCTCTCTTTGTTTCGTTTCAATCACTCTGTTAACCCGTTCTCTATTGCTTCAGATTCATCTTCCATATCCTGTTGGTTGGATACTTCATGCTGTCCCCTCATGTCCATCTCACACACAGTCACCATTAACCCCACATTTGTCTTCATTTCGCCATCTCGCCCTCAATTCTTTAATCACCAGCCCCCCGCTGACTTTCATTTTATTCAGTCCTGCAATTAAACCACTCTATCCTGCACCCCACTGCTTCTCTTTTCAAACGCTCTTACAAATTGCACCTATATGTCTCGTTGTCACTCTCTTAATGCTCTCATCATTGCCATCTCTCTCTGGCCTTCCGTCTTACCCGACCTCCCATCATCCTTTCCCTCTCACAAACACCATTGCTCAATTAACCCCCATGGCTTCTGGCTGAGGGTCAACATATGTATTAGGTCTGGATCACGTCTGGATCTGCCTGAGACAAATGAAGACTCCACGCACACACAGACAGAGGTGTGACTTAAAAATGATTGAACTCATTTGAGTAAAGGGTGAAAGAGAGACGTGTGTGGTGAGGCAGAGGGACGGGGATGAGAAGAAAGCGGAAGGATGGAGGCCGAAGCATCAGTAGGAAGATTCAGGACATGGCAGTGGAGGAGGTACGCTCAATGAAACCATATGGAGGAGATGGTACAAAGCAGACAAACCTCCATGAAAGCAGAGACAGAGACGTATACAGTGAGAGGCGTACTGAGGGATTGAGTACGAGAGATTTAGCTTCATTATGGTGAGATCTCACTCTTCATTCTGTCTTAACAGGTATGAAATGATCTCTGGACCGTCTGCTACAGAGTCCTTTCATTAAAGAAAGACAAACGTCTATAAGTGTGATGAGTGATGAGGATTGAGGAATACATACAAATATAATCTAATATACTTATTTCTTCTAAGCCTTTAACAATATATAGGTGCACCAATTGCAATTTTGTGGGCCATTGATCACAGATCAATGATTTTTATAAAGTGTGACAGGGCCATTCCCATTTTTTTTCTTTAAAGTTTTAAAGCCATAATGAGAAGTAAGCCTGGTCGACATTGTGAATGTATCTTGACATGTTGTGATTAACGCACCCTCCGTGCGTTTCTTAAACCAATTGTATGTTTTGAAGTGAAGGTAAAACATTGTTATCATCGTTCAGTCCACTATATGTCATATGTTGGTTTGGTCATGGATTTCAGGGCTCATGGCTGGCTCTGACCTCCACTAGCTTTAGCCGCTCTGCTAATATTAGCATATTTAAAATGTCCATGTTCCTCGGGGTGATTAAATTTGAAGTGTGTGATTAAGTTCGTTGTGCCGAACGTTTTTCCTCTACAGCTTAATTTGTCCTTAATGCTGTTACAAATTGTGAGCTTTGTGTTCTCTGTTTTTTTCTGTGGTTTACTTGTAAAATGTTTTGGAGCCGGGGTAGATCCTGCTTAATGTGCATGTTCAGCGCATGCATTTAACCGCCACGTAACCGGCCTCAAGTGAAGCTGCTTGGCCAATAACCCATTTCATCAAGCTAGCCCTCCCGGCGCCTCCTATTAGCTTAGTATCATGAAAAATAAATAAATACCTACTCTACAACTCCTTAACATGAACTACAAGCATGAAATACTCCATAAGGTTCTGCATGTTTTAAGGACTGCAACAATCATCATCATCAATTGCGTCAACTAGGTTGATTTACATGGAATGCGTGAACTCGTTGCATTATTTAAGTTTTTCCCCAGTAATGTTAGCATCTCCCGCTCATAGGCATGCTTTAAATGAAATGTTATCCCTAAAGCCTGAACCCATTTGTATATTATTTAAGGAGAAACCTCATAAGGTAGCGCTCTCCACACTTTGTAAAATGAAAATAGGAAATGGGAATTGTATATGCATCCTCATCCGATGTGTTTCAGACAAGAACACTGTAAGACAGATGCTTATTGTTAGCATAGAAACACCACTATACAGAGCATTTGCAAGTTTGAAGCAGTTTGTTTATGCACAGAAAGACTTTGGTGTCAGTGTCAGAAACCTTTATCAGATAAAAAAAAAGGGCATTTCCTTTTACAATTGGTATCAGCCATTTAAGTTAACCACACTCAATTGTAATTAATGTCAAAATAAATGAAGCTGCTTTAGTAAAAAGATTGAGGCTTCATAAAAGATAATGAGGGTTAATGATAAGGGTTGAAAACATAAATCAACCTCATAGAGCATTTGTCAAAAATCGCTATTCTGAAATTAAAGAAAAACTTGTGACAATGAGGTTAAAGAGTCGACGGTGAGACCAAAAACGTAACAGGGATGCTAAATGGTTGTTGTGATTGCACTTTAATTCCATTGTGTTTTTTAAAAACTTCTGTCTGACTCTATTCTTCACATTAAGTCCTGATTCTGATGTGTTATATGATAAAGTATTTTTGCTTTAGAAATACTTTGTTAAGGAATTACTGCACAATCTCTTTGTATAAAGGACTTATCACCATGCCGTAGCCATAAAATACACCGATCAACACCAACAAAAAAATCACTTGCTTAATATGGTGTAGGTCTTTTTAGTACCACCAAGGCAGCTGTAACCATCTTTGCTTTCAATCCTTAAAACCCAAGAATGCGTCCTGTTCTATCGAGTTGATAGCAGCATGACAGCAGCGTCATGGTAGTTATGAGACAGGGCCTCCATGGACGGGTTCAAAGACATCCCACAGAAGCTCACGTTGGTGGAGATCTGGGGAATTTGAATGTCAAGTCAAGATCATGAACTCTGTCATGTTCTTTAACGCATTCTTGAAGAGATTTTGCAGTGTGGCAGGGTGTATTATCCTGCTGAAACAGGCCACTGCCATCAGGATCTACCACTACCATGAACGGTTGCGCTTGTTCTTGAACAATAATAAGCAATATCCTCATGAATAGCAACTAAATTACCAAAGGTACCACCATTCAACATAAATAATGTAATGTTCGAAAAAAACAGGTCAGAGTCCTGTCAAGAGTATCCACAGTCAACCATGCTCCTCTCTGGCTTTGTAGATTTCATTGTTTTCCCTAGTAATTCATATTGTCGGTCAAACGTAAAGCATTTCTCTAAATGCTGCTTTTTGAACCAGTATGAACGGCAACATTTCTTTGTATTTGAACACTACCGGTTTGCTGCAGATTTGACAAACCTCCTCCAAGTTAACGGGCTTCCTTTAATCATTTTGAATTAAAACCAAACCACTGTTTTGTTTGGCTGGGGCAATAAATGATCCGTGATGTTCAGGTTAACAGATACTCGTGGAAAAGTTGATCATCTTCAATCAGTGCCTTTAAAGGCTATTCTCTTGTACTAGAGGACCTGCCAGCAGATGAGGCCAGTCAAATATCAAATGTGCAACGTTAAATCCGAGCAGATGGTGTGACGAACATCCACACAACAGTGATGGTTAATATTATTTCATCCGTGATATTTTGTTGTTTACAAAGCATTATTCCACTGGTAAAATGTCAAACTACACTCCAATGCAGCTGTGTTCTACATAAGGTCTTCATTATTGCACTATTTTGAGATTGTGAGAGAAAGGATGTTTTCACAAACATGTGGTATGTGCTAACCACTGCGTATCTGGCTCAATCCTAACCTGCAGTTTTGGGAATACTCTAACCCCGTCATCTACTCATCACAATTTGGCTCTCATCTCGTCTTTCCAGGTCCAAAGCATCGACATGAAGAACTCAATGACTACCATGAACATAATGAGAACATGTTCATTATTTTTATTCCCCTCACCTCTCAGTGGCTTAAATGATGTGGATGATGTGGATGATGCAAACCAGACTCTCAGTGTTTTCTAATTCTATTAATAACTAACAGAGAGGCAGCATCCTGTTTGAATATGACTGCATCAATATATCAACTGTATTAGTCCACTTAACACGATTAGGGTGTTCAAGCCTTCAAGAAATTAGACCCATCCATACATATGCATGTGTATGTGTGTGTGTGTGTGTGTGTGTGTGTGTGTGTGTGTGTGTGTGTGTGTGTGTGTGTGTGTGTGTGCGTGTGTCTTTGTGCAACCAAACACATTCATGACAAACACCCGGGAACACAAAGACAAGAATGTGTGCATTTACCAGATGGCTGGTGGTTAAGAGTCTGTGAAAGATAAAATCTTGCCACTTTTCAATCGCCATGTCCATTATTGCACTCCAATGCGTTTGAGAACATCAGTTGGTGTAAGTATGTGTGTGTGAGCAGAAGAATATAATATAAAAGCGCGTGGCTTTTCTCTCCATAGATCTTAGAGAAACAATCTACTGGTGTCACTTGTGCCGTAAATGAGCAATATTAAAATTAAGCCATAAAATTACAACATAAAAACAGACATTTAATCTAGTTTTGCTCTATTCCAGCTTTATTGTCACTACCCATCAAGTGTGACAGGTTGTAAGCAATCAAACTAATGGAACATTACAAGCCTATTCAGAATGTGCCACACAAATTCCATCTGTGTGAGTGATCATGTGAGACGTGGCGATGTCTGGAACATATGAGACCACGCAGCATTAAAGGTTGCATTTGAAAGCATGAAGTGTCTGTACTATGGTATGTTTACGTGAAATATTAATACACACAGATGGAGGTGCTGAGAGTCAACAACATTTAAAGAGACGATTGGGATTCCCCACACCCATAAAGAGCTGATTACACAAAACAAAACTAGAACTAATCTAGGGCTATTGATGTTAACATGCAAACACGAATCATTCAGTTCTACCATTTCAACATTGAATTTTGTTTAAAGCCAATTACACACATCACAAATTTCAAACACAACTTCCCCCCGTAATACCCTCGTATGAGTTTAGGTTTACCTGCACATCCCAGTTTTGATCATATTGGGGATGTGATTATTCATATTCCAGGATACTGATTACTGCACACTGTAATGTTTGTCATGCAGCAATTTTATCTGTCTTTATCTGTCATGTCTGTAACTTGATGGAAAACCAATATGACTGTAGCTATTAACTTGAAAGCCCCTCAGAGAGGGCAAACCTCTGCCAAAGCTCAACAGCAACCAAGGGAGACCTTTTTGTGATTAGAATCAATTAGATGGCTTTACTTAGGATCATTTCATGCAGATTCCTACATTAATTAATGAATTATTGCCCGGCTTTAAATCTACCAAATACTCTGGAACCGTTCGTCTCGCCTCATTCTCATGCATCTTCCACATGCGGGTCTCTGCCATTCTTCATATGATGAAAAAACACAAAGACATAGTAATCCCAGCTGTCATTGTTTTGTGCCGGCGCAAAGCGGATGTTAAACCAAACTTTATAATTCTATGGCTCTGGTTCAAATGTGTCTATCAACATCAAACTAAAACTGCCAACAAGGTGAAGTCAAGCCTTGGAATGATTAAGAAAAATGTTTTTATGACTTCACGGCATGAAGTTATGACGTTATGTCTCCCAAATGTAACCATGTCTTGGATATGCCAAAACCTACCTCTGGGTAGAACTTTATGCAAATCCATCCATTTGTTTTACCATCTTGCTAAAAAAAAAAGGCAAACATACCATCAAACAAACCTACAAAGGTAAAAAAATATAACCTTCTTGGCAGAAGTGCAAACGAGGCCATTTATATGAGGCCCTCTAATCGCAGGCTTTACACTATTAAAACCGCATGACACTGCGGATACGGATTATTTACCTAATCATCAGCAGGAGAGGATGGACAATATCAAACATGTTCTCCAATTTAACTGCTGTCAGTCTGAAACGGCGTAGAATGAAGGCAGCTGGATGAAGATACTGAGACGTGGCTTGTATGAGAGGCTCATCTTGATGGAAATCAGTGACACAGTGGAGAGTACCTTACTAATTGAGCAGGGGGTCCTTTCACCAGTGACACAGTTGTTGCCATGTAATGTTTGATTAGCGGCTATCATAATGAGCAAACTTGAGTGTTCATCCAAACTGACCAGTATGTTAAATTATTTCATTGATGGTGGAAAAAACTCTGTTTCTCCGTTATTCCAGAAGTGCGATGCTTTTGCAGCCACTACCAATGTGTGTTTACATTTCTGGTACGTCACTGGCATCCTGGGCAGTGATGCTTAGCTGGCAGAAACCAGGACCAGATGTATAACTCTACCAGTAACCTGGTTTTTTGTGAGTACCCTAGCCAGAGTGTTCTGTTCTCTTAAAAGCAGGATAAGATCATATCCAGGTTACAGAGTTGGGAATATGTTTACATGCAGTCATAAAACCGAAATTGTAGAAATACAAGTTTAATTTCAAAAAGTTTCCAGAAGGAAGTTTGGATTAAAAACCAAAGTTGTTTGGATATGTTGCGGTGGTGATCTGTCCTTCCACCGCAGCACAACAGGTTTCAAATGTTGCCTTCAGGTAAAACATGTCTTCGTTAACAAGAGTGAGCCGTGTGAATCAAACTACGTTTACAGACTGAACTATAACTAATCCAACCCCTGAAATGAACAAAGGGACTGCAGGTCAATTAAAAATGTTGAAGACACCAGCCACCCTCCAGCAGAACTGTTGTCTCCATAATTCATCAACTGTCTGGGAGTGAAAAGGTAACTTTTGGGTGACATTTAATTTGCAAACAATTTACAGGCAAGCTGTTTTACACCAGACATTACTTTGTGGTTATGTGGGTGTCGGCCATTTTGGTCAATATTTCATTATGAATTAGGGAAGAAAAAAATACCAAACTAACCTGAGATGTTATGACAAATTTGTTATGCAGTAACTTAGATATAAGTAAATTGGCCTCAGTCATCGTACCTTCACAAGTTTGGCCTTTGTCTCACATCCATTCGCTTTACCTTTTTCCTGGTTCCAAAACATCAAATTCTGTAGAAAATGGTCACCTTCTCACTATCATTAGATAATAAATAATCAATCGACTTCATCTGTCAGTGGTTTTAATGTTATGGCAGATGAGTTTATATACACCTGATCTAACAAACACACACCCAAACACAAATCCCATTAGCCCTCCCTAACAGATAAGGTTAGATGGAAGGCACTGCCCTCTGATTGCAGCCCAGACAACCTGAAACACTCACACAATCAAGGATACGATTTTATCTTCATAATGGATCCTTGTCCAACCCCCAATCCAGAAAATATATATGCCCTCTTAACCCTATCAAAAACACAGGAGCAGGGTTTCATTATCCACTGCAGGGGGCCGTAAATCACTGCTTAAGATATAGCCGAGTTAGTCACAAATCACTAAAAGCTGATAAGTCAGCCTGTCGGCTACATGCAGTACGCACATACAGTAATTTACTGTATTTTGACCGTCATTCTGGACTGATCTATGTGTCACTGTTCTGCAATTTACCAATGAGGCCAAAGCCTCATCAAATTTAATTCACAACTTGGCTGATAGTAGATATCTCAGCTGCTGAGGACAGATAATGTTTATGGGCCCTCTACCCTTCTCAAGGACGCAACCCCTGTCTCTCTCTCTACACTCACACACACACATAACTACGCATCAGTGAAAACTAAAACATACGATTACCATATAATGAAAAATGTCAGGCTACATAAAGAAAAAGACAAAGGAATGTCAGGCTACATAAAGAAAAAGACAAAGGAATGACACCAGAGTCACACCGAGGGGACAGACTGAAGACGTTATGGGCTGTGACTCCTGAAGGACACTGAGGAGCAGATTCAAACACCATAATGTATACTATCATAAAACCACATGACAATTTACACACACCAACACATTAACAGTTATTCGCTGGTGGACCATGATGTCAAGGCACCCACTTAGTGGGAGGTTTCTGATGGCACACGTGTGTTTATCAGGAAAAATGATGTCAGCCTCTTCACCGCCTTTCAATTATAGCTGAAACTTCCAATAAAGGTGCAACAGCGTCTGCTTTTAACATAAAAAAAACTAATCTATAACCAGGAGAAGTCAAAATGACTGAATAATGCATTTCAGTAGCATATGTTTGAAGCACTGGTGAAACTCTACTTATCCACAAACTGCATGTCCTGTCAGTAAAATGATGTCAGCCCATTGACCTGAACCCTTTCCCTTTGGGATCATCAAATTATTCATTTAGTAATAAATATCAACTAAAACAGAACTGTTTTAGTTGATATTTTATATAGATAAAAATAGGTATACTACCTTGAAGAATGGGACAAACCTCTTCATCAGAATGTTCTCTATTTTAGATTATTAATTATCTATTTAATATATTCTTCTATAACATTTTTTTTACATTTTGTTCCGTTATCCTCCTTAAGATATTTGGGTTTTTCTTTTTAATTACACTGTTATTTGGAACTGATTCCAAAGATTGCCTCCCTGTTCATGTACCAACATGTTTTGGAATGACAATAAAAAACCTTTGAACCTTGACCCCAAATCAATACAGAATTGTATTAATTGGCAAAGAAGACACATCGTCTTAATAAGTTTAAGTGCTTCTTCTTGGATTGATCACACTACAAAGCTCGTGTTCTTCATCAATCTTGTGTCAGTTTGCCCTTCCGTCCTTTTCATTGTCTTTTCTCGGGACAAACCCAAAGAGCTCCGGTTCTAGCCTTTGCCACTTTTAACATATATAACATTTAAAAAGAAAGAAAGTGGTGACAAAAACTGATGGTTTGAGACTGGTGTTCAAATTAGAAGGAAACTAATTAGAACATTTGTTTGTACTGACAAAAAAAAAAAGAAATCAAAACTTCTTGACCTCAACTGGTCCGACCTTTCAGACTTTTCTTTTCAGTTTGATCAGGACCAAAATTCCAGATGTGAAACCTGCCCTGCATCAAGGTCCAGATCAAACAGCCATGAACCATGGTTCAGTTCATCCACAGTCTAAAAGCACTATTTGGGATGATTTATTAGACCTCTGAACCAATTCCAGGAATTAAAAGAAGGCTACCATTGCTCATAACTAAAGAAAGAAGAAAAAAAGTCCTTTGAAATAGAGGCTTGGTGGCACGTTGGGAGAGGAATAGAATGGAATTGTCAAACAAAGAAATCAACTGGAAAAAAAACAATAAAACCATTGAAACTGTCAAATAATTTTCTGCAAGGACGAAAGCATAAGAGAGGTCTATGAGCCAAAACCTCATCAACCATAAGGAGGAGGAACCCAAACAGACGAAGGTGACAGGATGTCCGTATGTTGGGAAAAGATATTTAGTGCGATTGCAAAATTATTAATCAGGAGTCCTAATCAGACTAAAACATAAACAAGGAAACATAAACCTGAACCTTGGATCCAACTTCCAGGTGTGGAAACAGTCTCCTTATTACATCCCTGAAAAGTCTAAGGATATTATGGAAATATCGGCGCCATCGCATCCGCCGCAGATCCCTTGTGAGGCATAACTCAAAAACTCTTTCATGGATCATTTTCAAATTCTGGGGCCAGATAGGCCCGAGTGGGAGGAAGAGCTGGATTGATTTTAGGAAAAATAGGTTACATACAGTATTTCCAAGACCAGGGGAAACTTTATCTCCAGAGGTTTTTGGGCCAACATTTCTCAATCTTTGGCCCAATCTAGTCCAAATTTGGAGCATTTGAATCAACCCAAGGAGACATATCTTGTTAATATCATACTTCACTCTAGTAGTTCATATTTGACTCACTAGGGGGAGACTCTAGACTGCACCTGAACATTTCTCATGCTGCCGTGTGGTGACATGGACCACCATGAAATGGAATGTTGTGATGGGTCCAGACTTGACATGATAGTAACATAATGAATGTCATCTCTTACTGTTCAGACCAAAAACAGTCCTTTAGGTTCATTGTGTATTTAAATGAACCAGGGACGGGTTGTAATGTTGTGGCTGATTGGGGTTTGTATTAGCGGAAATAATCAAGTTTAACCTGATTTTAGAGCCCCTTATTTTTTGATCTTGAAAAGGAAAAATGCCTTGTTTTTTATTTTTGATTCTTGTTTCTCATAACTAAAAATCTACGTACCTCGTGTTTTTCATTATTGGTTTCTGAAACAAAAAACAAAATACCAAAAATATACACAGACCCAAAAGATACAAACCGAGTCGCAGTGGAAAACACATCTCCCTCTCCTTATAATATTGCATGTATCAATACACACATCTGCCCATAGACACACACACACACACACACACAAAGAGTAAATAAAGCGAGGGCAATATGTGGAAGAAATAAGCAGCGCTGCTTCCTTTAGTGGAAGGTCAATATTATTCTCCACACGTTGGCCACTTCATATGGAGGGCTGAGAGGTCAAAGGTGGCTAAAACACTGTTAGTATAACATGACCACACTGTGTGTGTGTGTGTGTGTGTGTGTGTGTGTGTGTGTGTGTGTGTGTGTGTGTGTGTGTGTGTGTGTGAATAAAATGTCTGTTTATCCTTCTTACTTATTCACTTAACCTTTGCAGGCTGCAGGGTTTGCTCACTTTAAGAGGAAAATATGTGAACCGGCTGCCCTCAATGATCGATTGATAAATATGATTGGGTCAAGCTGGAAAAACCGGAGGAAAACTGGAGAAAACAAGATGTTGTTTTTACAAAGTATTATCAGTGTATCTCCATTCAAATCTATGGGTCAAATGAAATTGTATATATTTATTATTGGATTCAATGTATGGACAAAGAAACATTCAAACAAACAGAACTAATGAATAATAAAGAAGCAAGAGAGTAAATGGAGGCAGATATTTAGATATTACTTGGGTTTCAAGCAAGCAGTAAGGCTCCAAAAACACTGGACACGACATATTTCTTTTTATGGCTGGGATAATCAAATCTATGATCTTAAAATCACAGAAAGGTAAAGATGGAGACTATATAAAATATAAACAGAAAACACTCTACCACACACAGCTGAATGGAAGCTTTTCATGAGATGGGCTCATTCTGGGCCCGAGTCCAGGCAGATAACAGGGCAACTAACTAGGGAGAAAAGTCAGTGTTTATCCCCGAACACATAAAACACATAAGAGACCCACTACGGATAAGGGTTTTAGGTTAAAACGGTATACTGGTTTTTACAAGTAAGTATTCACTTATTTCACTGAGAATGAATATGTGTTGCTTTACGTTTCACGAAAACCGTTACCTTCAGAAAACTTTCTTTGGATTTGGCCCGGAAAAGCCTTTTTTACTCCTTTATTCCCAGAGGCCATACATAAAAGCATCAGAAAAAGACACTAGATTCTTTCCAGTGAATTTTATTTAGATGTTGGTCTCACTTTGGTTCAAGAGGTTCAGTAAAAACGGTTTAGTAGATAAAAACATAGACGATAGCAAAAGTGTAATGCCGACTGCATTTAGGCCCCTGAAAAAAACTTTGCTGGAAGGATTAAAGATGGTGACGCTGACGGGATACATTGGAGGGAAATACAAATCAAACCTGCCTCAGACGAAGACCCTGACAAAGAAAGATGAAGGATTATAATCAAAGAGCATCTGACTGACATTGACTCTGTTGAATTAGGAGATTTGATCTGGTCCATAAATAACAAACAGGAAACAGTTTTCTGAAGTAATAATACGAAATAAAAACAAAAGTCAACACAAGTCTCAAATATCAGATTTCAAACATCTGTTATGTGATATTCTTGAGTAGATTCACAACTTACTCTTCATTTACTTATAAACTAAAAAAGATAAAGCGAAACATTATTTTAATATAATCTAAGGACTGAATCAGAAAGCGTATTCCGGCTCAAAGCAGGACTTCCTCTTATGTTGTTTGTGCCGACTGTAGAGAACTTTCTATTGAGATGATTCAAAATTTCAAACGTAGAGTAAAAGTTAGCAAGTTACATTAAGGGTATTTATGTGTATTCCGTTCATAACAGTGTGAATACGAGTGTTACAAACAATAAGAATTCAAATGTGATTGGAAGCGAGCCACAAAAGTCCCTGCATGTTTTCAAATCCCTCTTAAGTCCTGTTTTTGATCACGATTCAACACATGTCAATATGTTAACAAGCAACGCACACAGAAAAACATAAAATGCAAAAGCAACTTATTATCAAAGTCTTTAATGCGCAAATTCATAACGATCAGAGCATGCTGAGCATAGAGATCAAATCAAACGCCGCAGATCTGCTGTCTCCGTGCTCATTATCCTGTCACATCATAATAAGCAGCAATAAATAATCACATTACGACAACATCGTCTTCACAAATCAATGCTGCAAGAATTGCTTTTGTGTGTTTGTGTGTTGGTGTGTGTCCTTGTGCGTTAACATCTGAAACTGAGGCAGAAGCTGGAGTTCTTCACAAAGCGTTAGGAGGTTTCTCCCTGCACATATAAACTGCACTGACTTAATGTACATGTCATTTTTGATGAACACTGCAGAGGAGGATTATGGGGCATTATGCATAATAACCATTCCAAAGGGGTCATAATTGCCTCATTCTGACTGGCTTGTGTTTTTGCTCCACTGAATGACAAAGAGAGGAAAGACGGAGGCTTGTAAGTAAGGGAGAATGGAGGGAAGAAAGAGAGAGAAGGGAGGAGAGGGAAGGAGGGGAGTCGTGAGGATGAAGAGCTGAGGAAGAGGAGATACAGGGTGTACAGAGAGAGAAAGGTCTAAAATACAGCCAATGCCATATTTGAATTTCATTAATTTCATATTTTCTGCAAAGCCAGGTAGTTCATCTCGGTTTTAATGGAGACCAATTATTCATATAGTAAAAGCTCTTTGCATCATTCATTTACTGTCCATCGCTACACGTGAAGCTGATGTTTCAGAGAGCTGCTGTGATTTCATACCAGCTTATCAGTTCTGTCAGCAGTGAGTAAGACAGAGACGTGAAAAAAGGTAGGTGACCATCAATTAAGAGGTACTTCTTTAGTACAAATCCCTGCTTCCAAGCCCCACCATCCCAAATCCAGCCATCAGGGTTTGGTCTCTGGCCATTTTCATCCATTAGCATGAAAAGCATTTTTTTTGTCTGCAGAGTAACACAAAAAAAGTGGCAAACACATCAACTGTATGTCGAATGATGCTCGCTGCTACAGGGTTGTATCCGAAAAATTATAATTACAATTTTTTGCATTTCCATGGTAACAACTTTCTCCATGGTAAGTTGTTAACCATTTAAGAAAGGAGTGAAGTTCTTTTCTGAAACATGAGATGAGATGAAGACAAAGGATGATAAAAGGATCATAAATAGTAAATATAAATCTTTGTCAGGAGATTCGGGAGAATGTGTTTATGCACAGTATATATGAGTATAAGTATGAATCATGTTGCAATAGTGTCCATCTGTGCACTCCAGTCTAGGGATACATGATAATGAGGCTGTGCTGTGGAGGACAAATGGACCCTACAGGACCCTACGGTCCAGAGATGAACAGTACAGTGGCGGGCCGTGGGTATTCCACCTGGACCTTTAGTGCTAGACTCCTGCAATGATGCTGCCATCAAACACCTTCACAGTGACACCACAGACGCAGACTGCTGTAGAACTACATGCCCAGCACATATTCAAAGCCACAGTAACTTGTATCTAGTGTAATGAATTGCTTAAAAGAGGTTCAACATCATCATAAAACTACAAAAAAAGAAAATGCTCTCAAACGTAAATAGGATTCACCAACGTTTCTACTGGCATACAATATGGGCCGTCCGGTGTACTGGCACCAGCAGACCACTCAATCTGGACCTCATTCACACCACAACACCAGCCTTATCCACAGCAAGCAATAATCAACAGCTATTTACGACACTTAACAATTAGACTGACCAAAGCTGTTCTTCATCTGACGCTATAGTCTGTCATCCTTTCTTTCTATTGAAAACAGTCCAATGACGCCGTCATAGAGAACATCAGTGTGTATCAGATACATTATAAATCATTTTTTCACATGGGATGTAGGCCAGTGCTGACAGGCTGTCAAGTCCTTTTTCTCCAATAAGATTTAATTAGATGGAAATTAAGGCTCAGCAGGAGCTGGAGAGACGAAAGGTAGCGCCGTCCAGAATCGTAAATCTGACGTAGGAAGAGTCTACTTGAAGACAAGCCCAGCCTGCTGTTGGGTCCTGCAAGAATACCCGGGCATGTCAAAGTACACGCCCTAAATGACAACTTAGGAACTGATTGGTTAAAATAAATGAAAATCAAAAAAATCCAATTGTGTAGGAAGCAGGGTTGGCTCTGGTCCTTCCTGTTTAGCCGGTCCATGTTAGCTTCCCATCCAAGCTTGTCATTCAAGTGAACACTGGGGTGTTTGTCCGAATACACATCCTCAATGCCCACCTCCTGGATGGCAAAAGGTACAAGACGTGGCCCTCTTCTTCGGAAGTCAACCACCAGTTCCTTGGTCTTCTTGGCATTAAGCAGGAGGTGGTCGGAGTGGTGAAGTAGTCCACAAAGTTGCTCACTAGGTTCCTGAACTCCTACTCCCTCCTCTCACTCCTTCTTCTTCTTTCAACTTTTTTCATGTTATCCTGTCTTCTGCATCTTTCTTAATCTTCTTTTTGCTTCGATCAACAGTAGCATGGTTTCCACTGGCACCCTGCTTGTTAAAAATGCCAAAGCCGTCATGGTTAACATGGACCCCGACTGATGCGGTTATGAAATCAGTTTCATGTTCCGCATATAGATTTGGCGTAGGTTTTACGTCGGATGCCCTTCCTTACACACCCCTTCCTTTGGCCAATGTGATTTCTAAATATGATTCCACTCTTGCAAAGAATTCACCCATATGTCAGCATTCAAAGACACTAGCGACAAAGATACTTCCAAATGAGGCATTTTATTCACGTACAAGCTTCAGTACTCTCAAAGTAAAGAAGCAAATAATTAAATAAATTGTAACCAAGTTGCGCAAATTGAGCAGTTTTAACCAAACAGCTCTATTAGTCCCACACTTAATTGCCATACAAAAAGAATCAGATATGACAAATGCCTACATGATTGTATTCCAGCGTCATTGTGCATTTTATGACAGCAATCAATCTGTAAATGATGCCACACACACATTGGCTTGGCCAATTTACTTTCGCTAAGTGTGTGTGTGTGTGTCTAAGAAACTTGCCTGACATTACCATTTTTCACCAATGCTTGCTAAATGAATATTTTTGTAGGCTCATAATGAATTTGTACCAAGAGCTATCACGTCTAGATAAAACAGCGTTAATACCCTCGGCTGCTGTACCTTAAAAAGAGAGAGAACATTAGAAAGTTTAGCAGAGCTGCATCTGCGGGCAGCAGCAGCTTGTGTTATTTACCAGCCATTTGCAGTTTTTATGATCCTGATGATCATGGCTATGGAAAACCACAGACTCGTAGAGCACAGACGGGAGGGAAGGGCCTGCTGTTGGCGGGGAAACGGTTCAGAATAATTTTCTCTTTAAGATTTTTGTATTCTTTGTTAATGACCCTGGTATTTGTAATGCCCTTTTTTAATTATGTAGGTTTACCTTTTCCTAGAGGACACATTAGGAATCAGGGTTGCACTTGTTAACAGGAGGAAAAGAGAAAACATAGTTAAGTGTAAGATATTCAAAATGAGACAAAAACAATATTTAGAAACAAATAAAAGTCACCATAGGTTCTCATCTCTCGTAAATGATAAATGTCATCTTCCATGAACTTTAAAAAGCAATTATATATTGTTGACAGTCAGCCATAACCACAGGCACTGTCTAATGAATTCCAGTCTGTCTGTCCCCCAACCCCTCTGATGGCGACATGGTGAGGAAAACAGAGAGAATCAGATGAACAAGACAGAAAGTTACAGAAAATGAGGATTTTATTTAATTAATATTGGCTTCTTGGTTTTCTCCAGCAAATGGTTCTGGCTGACCGGAAAAAGTATCACATACACACTTAGGTGAAAATACGCACATGAGAAGACACACGATGCTCCTGCCACTGAGCTGGAATGAATCCAACAACTGTCCATCTTAACGTCTTCAAGTCAGACGTTTTAAGGTTGTTACATCTCATCAGGCAGCCAGACGGTATAATCGCCAGACAGTTTGATCAATTCAAAGTGTATTTTAACAGGATTAACGAGGCAATTTACAGACATCCCTATGGAGAATTACACCACGGCGGCATTTTAGGGCTCAGCTGAAGTAAACGTCTCTGAAAAGGTGCCCACTGGAGAACCCACTGGAGAACCCATTGGAGAACCCTATGAACATCAAAGATCTCACAAACTCTTGTTTCTTCTGCACAGGCCAGTGCAGGTCAGTTCACATAAATCCATCTGTGAGGAAGACTCATGCAGATCCGGCTACAGGATTCATAACCCTATTTTCCAATTGGATATAAAATGCAATATAATATTAAATATTTAAAAAGTACAAGAATTCATCACCATACCTTGCTTTCCTCCTTTAATACAAATGCCACCCTACCATTTCTGACACTGATGGTTTCCTCATGCTTGATTAAAAGCATTGCAATAAATAAAAAAAAACGCAGCTACTGTTCATTTAACATCAGGTGCGGCTGTGGAGTTGTTTAAGAATAACACTTGAAGCTGCTTGGGACAGTATGTTAATAATATATATACTAATGTCTTCAATTTAATTAACGTACAACTACTCACGGTTCCTACATAAATATTTACAGAACCATCATTACTTCGAGCCCTTATTTCCTCTCGAATACGTCACCTAGCTGAATTTCCGTTATGGCTTTATTTTACTTATTTATTTACTTCCGTCTTCAGCGTACCTCGAAAATGTTCTGTTTTCTTTATAAACCCTAAGCCTGGCAGTCTGAGTCGGTCTACAGCGGTACACTCATCTGGGATCATGAGCCATTTATTAATACCAGCTCAGTAATACGAGGAGAGCCGGGCTTCAGAATCCAATGAATATTTCACACTTTCATTTCACGTGCAATCTCCAGCGCCCAGATGTGTGTATGGCTGGATATCATTCTGTGTGGTTTATCTGAGTGTGCATGGTTCTCCATGTGTGTTGGGGAATTAGTCTGTGACACTTTGTTCAGTATTGAAATGTTTTGTTGCATGTGCTTTTATATTTGGTTCCTGTGCTGCAGACATATTTTAGTTTTCAGCAGGCTCACTTCACAGGATGAATATTACTATCCTTCTGAGTTAATGCGAGGAGAGAGAGACATCATAGCGACCTCCAATCCCCCAAAATACACACACAAAAACACACAGTCATGATCAGAATCAGAAAAAAATGTATTGCCAAACAAGGAATTTGACCCATTATCTTGGTGCACAGCACACATTATAACTCCATTTGTGACACAGAAACCTGCCAGACCAGCTTCCAAATAATCATACCTCTGTTTTTATAACACACCATGTCCAGTGACTGTTATGAAAAGTATCAAAATAAATTATTCTGTGATATACTGTAATACCTTTTTTTCATCTGCAAGTTATTTTCCCATAGGGAACAAACTCAACATGTATACTCTTTGTGCTACATTGTGAAATTACTTCTCTTCATGTTATCCATCCCAGCAGAGCAGTGGGTGGCCCATGTGAAGCGTCGGAGAGCAAATCGGGGGCTCAGGTGTTTTAACCACTCAGATGAAGTTATTCGTATTGACCTAAAACGCATTTCAAATAAACAAGCAGAACAAGATGATCTGCTGAGGTGACCCCTAAAACATTTATTTTCAAATTTCAAAAAAGGTAGAGCTGAAAGAAGACTCTGACAGACTGACCTTCATGTCATAAAAAGCAAAAAAGCAAGGTTTTCTGGTCGTACCTCTTTGAACAGGTAGTAGGTGATGGACTACTATTTTCTAGCTGGCTCTGAATTGGAAGCTTTTTCAAGATAAAGTGCGTCCAGTGTTGTTTGGCTTTCCTGACGCACTAATTTAGTGCTAGCTTTACTGTTATCAGCTTACGCTACATCTTGTTGTGGCGTCAGAACCCTAATGTTCGCAGTATCCTCAGAGTATTTCATTTGACATACGATATCCCATGCATCTCCTTTGTCCCTTTTGTGTTTTTCGACGTTTGATTTCATTCCGAACGGCTCTGATTACTGTCTACACTGTACTGAACAACCTGATAGTGGTTCACCAAAAAAAAAAAAATTTATATATATATATATATATATATATATATATATATATATATATATATATATATATATATATATATATATATATATATATATATATATACATAACATGGAGGAAAACCCAATTAAAAAAATGAAAGACACACTATAAACAACACATCCAGCACCTTTTAGCCTCGTCACATTGCAGTTTGTCACAGAGGCCACCTACAGTGATATGATAAATTAAAAAGAACCTTGTTTAAAACTGTGAGATCAACCTATCAGCCTGAATTAAAGCGTTTACTTCTGGTTAGTTGACTGAAAAACAGGAACTCCCTACACATCTCTGATAATGGCTGAAGACATGGTTCCCCTTAGCTTAGCTGATTAGCTGATTTTCTGATGGCGTTTGTTGAATCTGTGTTTGTAATAAAGGATAAATTATTATTATTAATGCTCATCCTTAATTCTCACATTAGTGATGTTTCAGAATCTTCTTTCTCTCACTCTCCCCTTCATTCCATTATTATAATGTAAACTTAACCAGCTCTGTGGTCCCTGTTTGCAACCTGAATGCCTCCAGACACCACATGTGGAGATCTTCACTCTACTGAGTGAAGACAACAAAACAACAAACAACTTTCCCTCCCAGCATTTCAAAGTGGTACTATTGTTGAATCCATTGTCACACAAATTAGAAATCACTTTCCTTTGTCATCAGAATTGCAGCTACCGGCAACACAGAACTAAAGTGTGAGTTTTTTCATTTATTTGGTTCATAATGGAGACATGAACACACATAGAAATGTTGCCAGGCTACCAGCCACAACGGATCACCAGTCAACCTTCATTCTCCTGGTAGATTTCATGCCCGGTGGCAGAGTGATAGCAAGGTTTATTGGCAACCGATCTAAATGCAGATGGTCCTACTATTAAATTGCCATTATGTTGTGCAATCGAGATTTACTCTTTAATGGTACACTCAAGAAATCTATTGCCAGTTCAACATAAAGGGGTTTGTGTCTGCAAGGGACAACAAAACGCTTTGGCTGGCAATATTGTCAGTCACCTTGCTCACATGGCAGAAATACTCCATAGAAACAGCATCATTTAATCCCTCCTGGAAAACCATTCAACAGCGACCCTACAAACCTGTAAACACCTAAACAACTGTGTTATTTAACTTTAATTTATACTATTTATATAAAGAATGAAGGTCAGAAAGAGACTAGAAACAAGCCCATCAGAGGAACAGTTAGACGTCATGGAGAAAAACTAAGAGAGGACAGAGGTCAGACAGACCGGAGCTGCCAGGAGGAAAACCAAAGAGGAGGTTTCTGAAAGTTGGAAAGAGGACATACAGTTGGTCAGTGTGACAGAGGCTGAGGAAGGGTGAAGATGGAAACAGATGATCCGCTGTGGCAACCCCTAAAGAGAACAGCCGAAAAAGAAGAGGAAGACTTTTCACATTGTAACATAGCATGGTGTATTAAACTTAAATACTATGACAAAAAACTCCAGCTTAACTGAGGAAATGTTTGTGGAGAAAGGACAAACTAAGGAATGTGGCTCCTTTCAGGATTTGATCGAGTTGTATTTCATTCTTGGGTTTTGAGATTGTGATAATCTGCTGTTATTAAGCAATAATAAGATGTCATAAGAATGAGATCAGTCTAAAGGGGTTTATAACAGATGGAGCTCTACAGAAGGAAGAACCTGCCTGATCCTCTGAGAGTGGCATCGTTTCTCACTGATCAACAGTCACAATAGGTGGGTTTACTTGGACAGCCTAATTCCAAATCCATCGTGAAAGGCCCCTAATCAGAAAGAAAATGCTGTATGTAAACACCTCTTTCTGAAAGAAAATGCCCTTTCCGATCGAGATTTCATTCCTTTGCAAGGAGGTCGTCTGAATCCTTTCATGAAAGCCTTTCCCATAGCCAGTCGCTGCATGTTCACACTGGGCCGGAAAAGATCACAAGTCATGTAAACAGGCGTCTGTCATTAAAATTTGGGAAAGGTTTAATTCGGATAGGAGAGAAGTGTCCTTTATAAACCCACCTATTGTCTCTGAGCAAAAGATAGAAATGTTTAAAGAAAAGGCTTATTTCACAACGTTTACGAAAATGGATAACATTTTTCTGGATCTGCATCTTCATGTGGATCTGTAACTGCTCTTCCTTACCACTGGACCGAATCAGAGAAAATAAACCAACAAAGAGGGACCCGTTGTGTTTTCTCCCCATCCATAAAAACTTCTATCATGTATAAATTATACAGGTAGATATGAGACAAATATCTGACAGCAGCTTAACACTGTCGAAGCTCATAAACACTGTTTTTTAATTCATATACAGCGGACTCAAACTTACATAATTAATACGGTTACATGATCTAAAAACCAAAACTTGAACCAGAAGAATAATCACTTGGACATGAACAGAGGCCTGAGTTCTATTTAAAGAGTGATCACTTCAGTTCATCCCAAAGGCTTTTCCAGCACAAAGAAAGAATTGCCAACTTATGCAACTTTGTTCCTAATTAGTTCAGAGAATCTCCAACTGATCCTGCAGTATTCATACATCCTTGAAGGCATGCCGCATGTGCCACGGACAAGGAAATACACTGTACTATATAGTTTCTAGCCAGTAGGTCCTTCAACTCTTTCACTCATAAGAAAAATTCAGTTCAGCAAGGGACGCAAGCTCGTTAAAACATGTTTATATCGTTTTAATGTGCAGAAGCAGCGAGACGAAGGTCCAGATTCGTTTCAAGTCCAAAGTCATAGTTCAAACTGCCCTGAATCTAAGTCATTCATCACATTCTAATAATGCCACAGAACAAGAGATAGTATGGAAAAAAACCAGACATTCCAAAGGGGAAAATGAAAAATGACACACTCCTCGGGGGGAAAATAAGAAAGATGGGGAATATATGGATTACATTTGCAAAGTCTCCAAAAGTGAATTGCTAATGACACTGCTGAACGCTAAAGGCAAGTTAAAACCTTTTCCTTTGAATTTTGCTTGTGAGGCAATTTCTATCCAAAGGAGAGGCTTATAGGCTACTGCAGCTCTAAACTCTAGAGAACACGCACACACACACACACACACACACAAACACACACACACACACACACACATACATATATACAAGGCATAGACAGCCTCTCCTTAGTACAAGCACATGAAGACACACAAGTGCAAACTAATTAATAGGTATAAATGAAAAGGCTGATGTGCGTTATCTGACAAGCATCACACTAACTGAAGAGATAATACAGCCCATTTTGTAGCTCTGTGTTAAAAAGCGTATTCTCTTCTTTGTCGACTGTTAGCTCTGTTTAATGCTGGTCATTGAGGTGAAGGGCTATTTAATCAGAAAAGAAGTAAGAAAAGAAGAAAAACACCAATTTACTGACTAACTTAGAAACTAACTAAAACAAAAGATAAAAGTTTAGAGGTGCTTACCTTGTCCCTGTCTTCTACCAGATCACTGAGTATGTCATCTGGATCCAGAATCCCCCCGTCACAGTATTCAACATGGTGAGTCCGAACCAGGAAATCTCCTTCCTGTAACACAGGACATGAACAACAACATTAACAACCTAATAATCTTTGGACAAACACCTGCAATTTTCGTTATAACACATTCATTCAGGAGTGGGGAAAGTAAGATTTGGCCACTCTGGAACATCCACATATGAACTTCTAGGTTTATGCATAAGCATATTCTCTTGTATAGGCTTTAGTTCAGGATACCTTTATAACACTCCTCATAAAAATGCAAAGGAGAATAAGAATCTTACATGTAGTTAATGTGAAGCACTTCCCACAATCAAACAGTGGATCAATATCCAGTTGGGCGGGTGGGTCAGAAAACAGTATCCCAAGTTACTCCTAATAAATTATTAAGAATTATTCTGTTCATTGACATCATCACTTTAGCAGGAAATAACCAGGATCCACTCCGAAAGTTGAACTTCCATAAAGACTGACAGAAGTTATTTTTGTGGTCGAAGTTAATTGTAATTCTTGCACCATCAAAAAAAAAAGTTAAAAAAAAATCTAAGCAAAAAAAGAACATCTGATATACTTAAAATTGCCGTAAATTCAAAAGTAATTTGGGAGATGTTCACATTAAGTTCTGTGGATAAAGTATGGAATAGTTACTGAGTTATGTCTCAGAAACCCTCCTCTAAAATCCCACTCACAGGATGAGCCCAATTCAAATGATAACCACAGAAACAAAGAAAATACAAACCACCGAGTTCCTAAACATCAAACACTAATCCTTGCAGGGAAGAGAAAGGGTTTGGAACTTATGCCAGCTGGAGAGAGCTTGCGGTAAAATCTGGGTAAGTTCATTACAGGGCAAAAACATAGAGAGAAATTCCACCAGCAACTCCTCACATCTACAGCCATCTACATTAAGAGTCACCAGTTCACCAACACTGCATATTTTTGGACTGTGGGAGAAACCCTGATCCTTCTAGAAAGAACCATAGCAAACCATAGAAATACAAAGTCCTGGTACCAGGTTGAATTGGAACTCACATCCTTCTTGCTGTAACCCAACAATCCTAACCATGACACCACCACTGCACAATAAGTAACCAAGGTTTCATTTACATCATTTGAGGTCAACCGAACCACCCCCTACAAACTCCTGTTTCTGTTAGTTTGTCCCTTCTGTCCTAAACGTCTCCACCTGCCACCAGTTTATCACGACGGCCTCATCGGTACTGAGCGTGAGCAACTCTGAGCAGATGCCCGCCATTAACTCCAGTGAAATGACATGTTTAATTCTTTTTACCACTAGGATGATTGAATTATTGACTAGGGGTGGTATCTTACGTGTAAGAAACACAGTGGAGGAGGACAGATTAATCTTCTTGCATGAGGAGACGCCATGCTGTTTAAGAATGATTTAGAAAGGTTTGATGTTATTATACTCTGTGGATGAATATAAAAGAAATGATTACATGGACTCCTTTCATGGTACTAATATTTAATTCAAGAATTATTACCTTTCAAGTATTATTAAAGAAAACTACGGTATATTTGTGATTAATAAATAAATAAATACAGTATATTTAAGTGGTATAAAACAAAGGATGACAGCAAAAGGTCTCCGTGCCTGGGCACCATTTCTTTTCCGTATGCTTACCCTTTATATCACTCCCTCTGTTCTACTCCACCCTCCATTTTTGCTCGTGTTTTGTTTCTTTCCTCCAAACACCCTCCCAAGCTTTCCCTCGGTGCCATGTACAGATCTCAGCACCAGCCTGGCCCTGTGTCTCTCCCTGCTCTCTCCCTTTCACCGCTGTGTTGGGTCTGTGATTAATGACATCGACACTGCTCTGGACAGCCGACTACATTGAGCTGAGTGTTGAACAACATATTAAGACAACACACACACACACACACACACACACACACACACACATATCTCCAGGCAGGAGCAGACACACACAAAACAACACCAATGGCCCGAAGAAAGGTATGCCGGAAACCGTTACAGGGCGCTGCTCCATTAAATCACTCTTTCAGGGTCAGGTGTTTGTAACTGCCTGTAAAAACTCACATGAGGGGGCGAGAGAGCCAGAGGAGGGCGACCTCTCTCTCTCTCTCTCTCTCTGGAAGATATGTTAAATGTATGATTATGATATTTTTTTTCCATATAATAGCATAATCCTCATTGTTGCTGAGTCTACTGAGGGTCATGATGTCATACACCAGCGGACACAGAAGCGTATTGGAGATGTAGATAGTTTCTTATAATACATAAGGAACACAACTGTGCAGGTGTGTGTGCGTGCAGGCAGAGGTCCGCGAGGGATGCAGACACAGCTAGAATGTGCGGGTGTGTCAGCGTACAGAACCAACATCAGTGACAGCAAACCACTTCAAGGAGATTTGTGTTCGCTCGTATTAAGATAATAATTGCTCAAGATTATTTTTTCTTTACGAAAGAATGCACATAAGATGAATAGTCAAAAAAGGTCTCCAGATAATCACAACATATTTCATCATAGTTTATTAGGTCATATTTTTCAGCCAGGATTTCATAAGCAGCAAAATATGATCAGTGAAATAAATATTCTAATATCATAATAAATGACCTTTGAGGTTTATAATGTCTTTTTTATTCTAAATTTATAAGGCTATTCTGGTCTTATAAATTCAACCTTCAACCTTAACTCCTGACCTTTGTCAATCGAATAAGCAAGGAAAGTTATTATCCACACTCCCAGGACTTATTCCTAATCTCTGCCCCAACTGAATTTGAAAAAAGGTCATTTAAAGCTGCAGCTTCTTCTGCCAGGATCCTATTGCAAAATGACTTCTACATCTGACAGTTGGTGTCATCTTGGAAGACGTGGAAGCATGACCATCTGTCTGTCTGTTTTTGATTAAGTCTGGGGAACTCTTATTTATTTCAGATTTGTGAATTGCTGCTCCTGTATGTACTGATGATGTAATCTTCCCTGTTTGTTGCATCTATGGTTGATGAGACGTGTCATTAAGCCCATAAGAAATATTCTATCATTAAACAGTATCATTATTAACATGAATTCTCATTAATTAATGAAAATTGACACATGAAATCGTTGAGCGGTAAACTGCTGGAGTCTCTGGAGTCCACCCGGGCATTCAACTCTGACGGCAAGGGACGGCTTCATGGTGCCACATGGTTGGGATTGCTCGCTACTCCCGCCGCCTAATCTGAGAGCCACCTTCATTGGAGTCATATGCGTTGCAAAAACAAAAAAATCTTTCACTGGTGAAAACGTCAAATTAAAACTATTCTCATGTGTTACTGTTGGTGTGTAAGTGATCTGCTGATAGATATGTCTATTTATTCATCCAATCACTCTGGACTAACACCAGACCTGGGGTGACCTATCCTTACTGATTGCTGTCCCCACCTTCTGGAACTCCCTACCCAAATACATCCATGACAGCACTGACCCTTCAATGTTCAAATCTCTCCTCGAGACAGATCTGCCTTTCACCGAGTTATCAGTGTGTGGTAGTAAATATTATATATATTATATTTTTGTCCAGCATTCATGCATTAGTGCTGAGAGAACAATACCGCGTACAAAGACTCCATTATTAATGTATTATTATTATTATTATTATTATTATTGTAATTAACTTCCCTTTATGGTATGGAAATAACTAAGAAAGCAGCATTTAAAATAAAAAATATTTTTAAAAGCACTTAACGTTGAAAGGCGAGTCTTAGGCAGGAAATAAGTGGAATGAGATAAAAGCACCATCTAGAAAGAAATTTAGAAGAAACTCACAGGTTGGGTGTTGGGTCTTGAGACAAGTCTATTCTTCTCTACTACTTGGCACCAACTTTTCTTTAGAGGAAACTGAAAAGTATGGTGGTGTTTGCTTATTCAAGATAAAGTTTTTATGCCACATGAGTGTGTAAAAGAAACAATATTTCCAGTCTATTATTTCACATATTTCACGGTTCTCATTCATTGAATACTGAATACAATAGTCTTTAATTTTCTACCCTAACGTCTCTTTTCCTCCCGTCCTGCTAAATATTGCATGATTCTATTGTAACAAGCATTTGGTCGACACCCAGGCCAGAAAGATTATAAAACAATAAAACTTTGTTTCATTTTCCCTTTTGTGCTGTCTTTATCTTGAGAACAATCAGTCAGGATTTTGGAGCACATTAACTCTGGGAAAAACACATGAATGTTTTTATGATGACTAAGGAATATTGCAGAGCCCAAAAGCCCCCCAGCTCTGCACAATTAAGTCGTTGAGAAACCGGTGTTGTACTAAAGCTACGGCTTCAGAAAGAGTTCCAACTCATCAAATCCATCATCCTCGTACAAACTGTGAGGCTACGCATGAAAAACTTGGCTAAGCATTGACAAAAACCCATGATGAGATCTGCTACGTTTCACATTCTTAACAGATAACGAGATGACGGACAAGCACTAGCAGTGCAACTCATTGGCTTGCTCACAGTCAAATCTTGCATTCCAGCTAATATTGTACTCAGTGAAGTCAGAAGCAAGGAAACCACATTTTACGTTGCTGCAGTCGACACTCGTCATCATGCACTCAGGATCCTAAGGGACCCTGCGAGTTCTTGCTGACATTTGCCGCAGTTCACACTCATACAATGCACTTTCCATTTTAATTAATATTGTGCTTTGGACCCAAACATATTAGCAATTTATCAAGTTACAACAGGTCCATTGATGTATCATAAACATGTAGCTGTGACAGGTCCGGGGGATGGAGTGCCTCAGGGCAGTTTGCTTAGTGTGGTTGGTGATCTAGCATTTTGTTCTGTGTAATCTAGCTGGGCTGTAGTAAATCTGTTTTTCCTTATATTTTCTCTGGCACTCATGCATTAGTGGTGAAAGAACAAGTCCGTGTAAAAAGGCTCCATTATTAATAAACTTATAAGTTATTTATCAAACAAACTAGTCATGTGATTTCATACAATCAAACAAACAAAGGTTGCTCATTCTTCATTTCATAGTATTATTATAAGCTGATGGTATTTTGCCCCTTGTATGTCTTTGTTTTAAATGTTTTTACAGCTTCAAACAGACGTAGCACATGTAGACCGACCATGCTCACACTGCAAGCCTCAATGCATAACTCTGATTTATATATACTGTATAAATACATACATACAAAACAACACTTTTTTTTTTTGTAAATCACAGAAAATGACAATTTACTGTTATAATTTGGGGAAAAAAAGAAAAAGAAACATTCCCTTCTCCTTTTATTGAGAGCCTTTGTGCAATTTCTAAACAAAGCTATTTACAATATCTAAGTCAAAAACTAAAATATAGAAAAGTAGAGACAAGGCATGTGTTATTCGTTATTCCTTCATGTAACTTGTCTGCCAGATGCTTTCACACAAAGAGTGGGACGAACACTTTCGTGGCCCAGATAAAAGAATTGTGCAAAATATTAAACAAGGTAAAAACTTCATTAAGATTAAAATGTCTTAGTGTGACCTGGCCAAGAGATCTGCACAGGAATCATTACAGCATAAATTTGTATGATAGCACCACTCTAATGGAAAACTCTTCAAATCTCACAGCAAGGTGAAAAATGATGTCTCTTACTGAGTATTCTGTCAAATGTATCTTCAGTGTTTGGTATTATTTGATACCAATTTTAATTTGACACTTTATTTTAATGTTTCTTAAATATTTATCTGACATGAAAAAACAGTTGAAGCGGCTACGACTGACTAATCTTGATGTTTTATACAAGCTTCGTGATTCAACAGGAGATCCTGGTGAAGCATTAAGGGAGTGAACTTAAATGATTGTTATGATATGACAGATGGTTAAAATAAGAGAACACATTTCCTAATCCTGGGATCAGGAACACAGAGAGAAGATAGTCCCTCTGCCGTTTGTGTTTGAACTACAGAAAGACTGAGTCCACCTGTGTCTTTACAGTGGAATGTTGAACGGTGTAAATAATAGCTGCACTGTAACATGAGCACACAGAGCAGAGGTCACTACACACTAAGGAGTAAACAATGGACTGGAATCTGTATTTTAGTTGATATTGATCCATTGTGTTTGTTTGTTTGCTGTTATTTATGAAAATGCTTTATTATAAAGGGGTAAACATCTCTTTTGTTGGTCAGAGAGGAAGAGAAACAAACAGGAAACTAGGTACAAGTACTTAACTAAGGGAGACATTGTAGGTTATGTGCCATGAATTAGCAAAAAGATGTGCACATATCTGACAGCAGTATATAAATGTTATATAGTATGTGCTGCATAAATGTTTTACATTTTTACCAAATTATAACATAAAGGGCATTGATCAAACACTGTATCATTCTGTCATTAGAATTTCAAACCCAATATGCTTCAGATATTAACTAGTACAGTAGGTGGGTTTACATAGACAGCCTAATTCCGATAAGATTCGGAAAAGACGTCTAATCGAAATGAAAATGCTGCATTTAAACACCCCTTTCCGAATCACATTTCATTCCCTTGCAAGGAAGTCAACATCCTTTCTGTCTACAAAGTCGCTGCATGTAAACGCTGTGTCGGAAAGCTTTCTGTTTGAGTTGTATCAGTGCATGCCCAGCGTCATGACGTAATGGTCCGCTAAGTTTTACGCATTTTAAATATGGCGATTTCCAAACAGTACCGGTCTTCATCGGAGAGTCATTCATTCATTGCAAGTTTGAAAGACTTTAATATATTTGGACGGTTAAACGGGCGAAAAAGTCAATTCCGCATAAGCCCTCTTTGTTGTATTATTCTTCATGGAGGATGTTGGCGGTCGGAGCCCAAATCACCGAAGCATTATCGCCACCTTATGAACAGAAGTGTGGATCATCTGCACATGTGTGAAAGCGTTTCTGATTAGGTGAGTCGATGCATCTAAACACCGGGTCGGAAAAGATCACAAGTCATGTAAACAGGCGACCAGCATTGCAATTCGGAAAGGTTTTCATTCGGAAAGGTGAAAAGAGCCACATGTAAACCCACCTACTGAGACACATATTCATCAAAGAGCAAAAGGAAAATGAGACCCCCTGTTGTTTTTAGGTCAACGGCCCCCTTTGATGCCTGGTTACTGGAGGAAAGCAGTTTATCTTTGTAGACAAGAAAAGCAGAGGAAGAGATCAAAATCTTTGAAAACTCTGATCTAATCTCACGTTAAGGAGGAGTGCATGACTAATGTGTCGCATATGTTTCCGAGCTGTGGAAACCGAGTGCCCTCAAGTCTGCCAGTTTAAAGACCTGCAGGGACATTCAGATATTTTAGGACAAGAGATAAGAGCTGTAAACATACTGATCTTATCTGAAAATTAAAGGGATTAACAATTAATATGGTGCTTAGCTTGATGCTATTACAGACAATATTGAGCAATTAACTGAAATCTCATGACGTAATCTAGAAATGATTATAAGATTGCAGCAAAATCCCACTAAAGATGAAAGAATTTGTAGATTGTTCAGAGTTTTTAGGTTTGTGTTTACCTCCCCTCCATTTTTATCTCTGGACAGTAAGACTTTCTAGGTTGGCAGCAGAGACAATACTTTTGTATGTTGTTGTCAAAACTGGAAGGCGGTGCAAACAAGAAGTGGAAACAGAAAAACTGTACGGATGAACTGTAGGGTTCTCTGATAGTATCTACAAAAAATGTGAAAGGCATCCGCTGCACACACTTGGAGCAATATATTGCCATAGGTTGAGACTGCGGTATTGTTATTTTGTAAAAGGGGTGTATCCTAGTAGAGGAGAAAAGGACTAAATCTGAGATCTATTGTTCTTGACCCATCTCGTGACCACGCAGTAACAAACCTGCACTCTGTGAAAAGGCAAGACATTAGCTGGTGGAAATACTATGATAACCATTACTGAACGTTTTAAGTAGATTTAAGCCGTGCAAAAGGTGATTCTTCCCTCATCCAAGGAGTCAACATTAAGTGTGTTTAGACGGTTCAAAGATCTGTGATTAGCATCTTAACTACCTGTCAGAATTAATAAATGTGAGCTTTTTTTATGCTGTTTTATGAGTCGCCGTGCCTTTCATAACATGACAGTTAAAACAGAGGGATTAGCCAAAGATGAAGGACTTTCATTCTTGGCAGGATAAATTGAGAAAGAACGTGTCATCAGAGAAGAGAAGAGAAGAGAAGAAAAGAGAAGAGGTGTCGGGCTGGACCACCACATTCCTGCAGCTTGTCTGCAGAGACAACAGCACGTGTCTCCTCCCTTCCCCTCCCACCCACTCAGAAGTAATTGCCTGCGCTCTGGCATTGGGCCAGGATGTTTTACGATTTTATCAGCTTGTTTGGCCACGCCTCATCAGCAGTTCTTACCCTGGGTAATGAAACTGCAGAAGACACCCACACAGGCTGAAACCCTACCATACGCATCCACCTTAAAATCTATACGAGGACGTCAAAGTCTGCCAACACACACACCAACGGTTTACACAAGCAACTAGTTTCAAAGTTCATATCTACACTACAATGTTCAGACCGTCAGCACCGACACTGTGTCGCATGTAGATATAGACAGAACATGCATTTGGTTATATACTGTATATAAGTTTGACAGACAATTCAAACTACAATTTACTTTAATGTGGACATGCTGACAGATATGTTTGTGTTAATGTATGAAATTACAGAGAATTAAGCAGAAATC
Organism: Lophius piscatorius; assembly: GCA_009660295.1. Classification (NCBI taxonomy): domain Eukaryota; kingdom Metazoa; phylum Chordata; class Actinopteri; order Lophiiformes; family Lophiidae; genus Lophius; species Lophius piscatorius. Next base: position 44,556 of record VRLP01004665.1, read on the forward strand.
ACATCCTTAAACACACAACCCCACGTGTCTGTTAAAGGTAATTAAGAGATCAGTCAACGAGGTGATCACTGCCTGACAACTCTCCAAAGAAAAACCACCTCTACCTTCCTTCCTCCCTCCTTTCCCCTAACACGCTTCCTATTCACCCTCCTATGCCAACTCTGTCCCCTTTTACCTTCATCTTTTTTCGTTTTGATATATTCTATAGGTTGTGACTGCGTCTGTTTTCATTTCATCCATGTTACCAGGTTTTATTAAAGGGGCACCAGAACTCTTTGCACATCTGTCTGCAATAATACATAAAAGCCAAGTTAAGCGCTAACATTTACAAGTGAATGATTAATGTTTTTTTAAAAGTCTTATATCGTAGTAGCTTTATTTTATGAATAGTTAGCTGCTATGGGCAGGACCCTTCCATCACAATCTCCCCGTAGAGCCTGAGGCCAAAGACTTTCTAACAGAATAATGATCAGGTGTGTTAGACCCTTGTAGGGTCTTCGAAGGCAACGTAGTCTCAGGGGAGGAGTCCGGCTGAGAGCGATTCAAAGACCCCAATCAATAGGCACCAAGGAAGTTGCAACACCTTTGACGCTGAAGGGAGAGGACGCTGGCGTTGTCTGTTCGCCGCTTTTCCATCAGAGTTCTACAGCCTGCAATACTATTAACCGACAAGTATACCTTTTATTGTTGGTCACCGGCAAACCTTTTGGATATACATCCGTATTTGTATCTGTTATTCTGTATTTGTATTTGTAACAATTCTACCGAGTCTGGTGACGGTCCGCCTACCTGTTGCTGCAGGTGTACCATCACCCGGAGACTTCTGTATCTGTTTGTTGCATCGTTTAGGTCCGTTTCTGTTTGTTCATCGTTGATGTCAGTTTGTTTATCCGTCTCGTTCATCACTGCCCCCGAGTTACTTTCACCAAATAGCCGCTGTTGATCACTTTCTGTGTTTGATAGCTTTTTTCTCTGCATCATTTCCATGGAAATAACGGCTTCTAACGTCCTCTATGCGTCTCGTCCAAAGCTAACGGCTAATAACGGGCTAGTCTCCACGACTGGCACGATGATTAATTATTCCGTCTCCCAACTGATGAAATTCAACAACTACAACACTCCGTTGTGCATATCGGTTATTAAACAGCTTGGACTCCTTCGCCGGCCCCGTTACATTCACAGAAGTTGCCGTTCTAAGTTTGTTTACTCCCGCTCCCGCTCAGAAAACTCCATTCCGTCTTTTTGCTCTGACGTGCGCACTATCGCCTCTCAGACGCGTCATCAGAATGCTGCAGCCTTTCCCATTAGTGTCAATGGACTTTCCTCGAT